>BCHV01000008.1:481536-585797 GCA_001599735.1 Naganishia albida
ATCCATGCACCCCAGAACCCCATAACCCCTAACCCCTAACCCCCAAGTGGCCAACACGCTGACCTGTGCGTTTACAGAGCCGGTAATTCGACTTCAGCTGTGCTAGTGACCGGCGGCAAGAAAGATTCCAAAAAGAGAAGGAAGGTCGAGGCGAAACGCGCTGCGTCATCTGCCCTGCAGCTGGCCAGCAGTGTCTCCAGGTACTACGGTTGATTGTGTAAAGGGGTAAGTGTTGCTGATCATATGCAAGTTTGTAAATGGTAGAGTGCTGCTCGAAATGGAAAATATGGCTAAGTTCGAAAGTCTGACGTCAGCAACTTGATCTGGAAGCACCTCCGGATGGACCAGTTTGGGCGAATGTCCAAGTTTGGACATGAGCATAGAAGGCTCCCCCTGAAGTCAAATCCAGCAAAAGTCTGACGTAAGAAACTTGATCTGGAAGCACCTCCGGATGGACCAGTTCGGGCGAATGTCCAAGTTTGGACATAAGCATAGAAGACTCCCCTGGGCCGCTTGCGTTCAATCAGACAAAAGTGCATCTTGGGCACTCAAGAATCGACGAATGTCTCAACTTCAGGGGGTACCCATTATCCTCAAATACTATATAGCAACATCTATAGGCAAACATCTGTAGGATCATATACAACGCTATCTCGTCTCTTACACGTCAGACCCCAAGATCGTATCTAAATCTCGATAGCCCTAGCTACCTGATGCATCAGCTGCTTTGTGTTCCACCAGGTATCGCCCTGACTACAGGGCTTGAGGTTAACCCAGCTTCCCAGCGAGAGAAGCTGTATGAACGAAACGCCCTATAAGAGTTGCATTGGTGACGATGTTCAAAACGTGGATGAGGTGACCGAATCCCTTTCTCAGAAGCTGTTGTGGAGAGTGGTGCTGCCAAGTCACCCTTTCGAAGTCTTTTTGATGAAAGTACGACTCATCGTGAAAATAGAAGACGACGCGCCTCTCTCCCGGTGCCAGTATCGGTTGAATGACATTTTTACCCCCCCCCTCCTCCCCCTCCGCCTTGGGCTTGTAGACTACGGCTCGGCGCTCGAGCTTTGCCATTCTAGAAAGGAAGACCTGCTCGCTATATTCCAAGACATCTGCCCGCTCGTGACCGTCTTCATGAACCCCTTTCTTTTTGGGCTTTGACTCAAAACCGCAGCGCCAGAGCCACCTGCGAGCTTATCAAATGTTATATTTACCAAGATGACCACAGTGGCCCGGCAGCATGTCATCTACAATGACTTGTCGTGGCCTCTTCGGATTGACGGTACCGATAGGTTGCCGATGAAGCCATGCTGTGACTGCTCTCTCCACTTCCGCCACATAGAGCAGACTAATGCTTGCCCGCATCTCTCCTCGAGTCTGAACCGGTACAGACTGGAATTTCGAGTAGTAGCGGGAAGGGGTATATGATTCTGAGGGGCAGAGCTACTCCTTGGCCCCTGTCCACACATGCTTGCGGCTGTCTCCGAAGCCTCCATAGCAAGGTTCCTCTTCTGAGGCAGAGTCAAATGATTCCGTAGAATCATGAAGGGGGCGAGTTGGGCGAGGTGCCGAGGTGCCTTCTTCTTCCCGCCCTGGAGTAAGGCATTCGGAGAGTCTAAGGCTTAGTCTATGCTGATCGGTATGCTACCTGAGGCATTATCGTCTGGATCATGGATTTGGAGCTCGGTGGGGGCGTCTTCGTCAGGCGTATGAAATACGAGCAAGGACCTAGCGCGCATCCTTCTCTCTGGATTCTGCATTCAGAGGACTGGTTGGATTTTCACAAACGTGTAGATTATAGACTTTGCAGTAACCTTCGTTGTCGGAATTTGAGTAGTCACTCTGTCCCCGGTTCTCAATTCCTCCAGGCTCTCTTGCTTCTCCATTCCCCTCGTTCTCCTCCTGATGATCATCCTCATCCAGGACTACAGCTAGCACCTCATTCGCCCCGTCTCCCTGTCTTTCCATGAGCCAGTTTTCGATGATCTCGAAGTTTGAGATCTAATTATCATTGTCATGATTTTCGACGATAGGTAACGATTGGTGTAGAGATACGGCAGGTTACCTTGTAGTCGGGTAAATAATCGACGATGACATAACATGCCCTCGTCCTTTTTCATCCTCTACCGAGCGTTGACTAAGCTCTCTTGACTCGGCTCACCTCTCGCATCACCTCAGTCACTTGGTCACCCGCCGACTTCGCGAGCAGGACTTCATCACGAAGTACTTCTCCCATCAACCAGACTTCGTCGCAAAATCTTCTTCACGAAGTCCATCATTGTATCAAACGGACTTCTTGACGCATACTTCGCCAACAACACTTCGTCACGAAGCTTCGCCAGGAAAACCTCGTCGCGAAAAGCTTCGCCAGGAAGACCTCGTCGCGAAGCTTCGTCAGGAAAACCTCGTCGCGAAGCTTCGTCAAGGAAAATGCGTCGAGCGCACTCATTGACATGACTGGTAGCTAGCCCAGAACACGTATATATAGGAGCACTTCTCAGTTATATTCGTCTTGAGTGATAAGTGTACATCGTTTGTGCGAGTACCCTTTACAACAGCAGAGCTATCCTACGACGTAGGAGTGATCTCTTGCTCGCGACAATTGGGGCGTAAAATCGACAGATGGGGAATCCGGGGATGCACATTGGATTTCTTGCTCAGACTTGGAGTCATCAATCACAATGATACGAGGCGTTACAGGCCGGGGCGGATTCTAGGGTATTTTCGGGACAACGATTGTATTGGAATCCCGTTCGCTTTGTTGAATTTGGCATCCTTCGTGACTTTCGCATCGTGTTCTCGTTCTGTTCGGGTGGCCTGTTTCCCAGCTTTGAGAGCGTACTTCATCCCTTTTCTACCTACTCAACAGTTCATCAGGGTCTATAATTGCATAGCCAAGTGAGATTCCCGTGCAGCTCACTCTTTTTCTGAACTGGCTCTGCGATCCTCACTGCATCTGTATCTCTTGCGTCATTATCAACCGCCCCCAATTCACTCCCACCTCCACCCTCAGACTCTGGCACGTAACCAATGGCAGACTCGTGACCGCGCGCATTGACAGACATAGGGGAATCGTCTATAGAGTCGTCTTTTATCGGTGCCATCGTGGTATTTGTCGGTTGTCGGGCCAGAGTGCCGTCGGCGTTCCGCTTTCGTTTGTGCGCTTTGCGACCCAGGCTGCACTCCGAAGTGGCGGAAGGAAGGGCTGACGGTGGACTGCGGCGGACTGAAGGCAGGAGTGGTGAACGCAGACGCCACGGAAGCAAATTTGACCCTACCCAAAAAGGGTGCCAATCGCTTACTTCAATCAAGACGAGTCTCTTCACGAGTCGCGATGCACCATAGCGGATTGACAATGAAGTTGCATTTCTGAGCATTCCGTTGAAGGGCAGCAAAAAGATCTTCCCCCGCGGGGAATTGAACCCCGGCCTGGTGCGTGAGAGGCACCCATCCTAGCCACTAGACGACGAAGGAGATTGATGTTCAGAATAAGACCTTAACGATATGGCTTGTCAAAAGCTAAAGGCGGTGTTTCGGGAGGCAACCGGAAGTAAGACCTCGCGAATTTATGACGCTGTCAACTGCGTTTGCCGGGACCCTAGAAGAGTCGATTGCCTTAGGGGGATTCTTGTCGCGGCTGTGTCGCTAAAAATCTGAAACTCACGGCGAGGCGGAGCTCTGAAACGTGTGGTACACTTGTGCATACCTTTGACTGATAGACATCCACGACCTGTAGCATTGCACTGTTCCAGGGTGACGCACAGCTCTGTCCACCTCGACCGTCCAATCTAACGCTCCCATGTTGGCTTGCTTCATCGTCCGTCATAGTCAACATGCCCTGGGTTTCGCTGGCGTCCGAGTTGATTGTGGAGAATTACTCGCATGCTCGTTCCCTCGTCACTTCCCCTAGGAAGATTACTCGTTTACTCGCTCTCCTGCTTAGCAGCCTCGCCGTAGCCAAACGCTTATATAGAATGCGCATTCCGCCCTTTGTAATAGCTTCATGTCTATTGAATTACCCTTTGATTCACCCTCAATTCCGAAGCTACCTTGAGTGCAAGACTTTTCAGGATTAGCGACCCTTCGTCTTCCACTGAGGTATATATCTGGAGTCCTGCGTTGCGTAATATCTGTACATCGCTGTGCTAGTACCCTCTACAACGGCAGAGCTACCTTGCGAAGCAAGGATGACCTCTTTTCCGCGACACAGGCAACCTAACGGCTGGCTTGCCGTTTCTCTCTCCGGACTGAGATGCTCGGTAGGAGTGTGGCGGATGGCGAGCCGCCTGTTGGCCAGGCGGAGTTGCTGACGGGAAGTGTGCTGAGGCTGAGAGTCTTGCTGGGATGAAGGTGTTTCGGGCGGGACCATGATCTTGAGAGAGTTGATTCGGCAATCTGCGCTCTCTCAAAGGCTATATGGGACCATCGCTGTTCATCTATATATACAAAAGCTCCGCTCATGCTGCAGGAAGGACATTGGTCGAGGGGCACTTATCGGAAAGCACGTCGAAAGGCGGTGGAAAGAACGAGAAACGACGTGCTCGCAGTCAGGAAATGATCAACGCGAAATCATTAATGTGATATGACTGCTGCAAGACCGATCCCGGACTGGGCGTTCGTGTCTCTCGCTTCTGACAAGCAAGCTTGATAGCAGCTCTCAACCACTTTCCAGTGGATCATCGCTCCTGAAAGATTCCCCCTGAGCGCGCCTCCTCACCCGGCGAAGTAAACGGATTCTGGAGTAGACGAAATCCGGCCATGAGGCTAAAAGGCTCTCAAGCGAGCTGACTCTGTCCCTCAAGTCGAAAGTTGCGAAAAGTAAACGGCACCCTAATACTGAACACTCTCGGCTGAATCGCTTTCGATACTTTCGATGACAACCAGCGTGCAGGGTGTACCACCGGTGCTACCGTCGTCAAACCTCTCTCAATCACGATTGATCTCTGCACTAAAGCTGACAATCGTTTTTGTCTATCGTATCGCCGTCCTCTCCTGCCTATCCGAATCAATACTGCTGTAATTGGAATGCAATAGGATAACGCATTGGCTGGTCCCTCGAAAGGTCCGGTCCTGTAGTTCGATCACGCTGGGACTCATATCATCTTGTCTATGTCCAATCACCCATCACTTGAATCTTTCGTTGTCTGCAAACATTGCATAAAAATACCTTCCTTTAAGGCAAACCCGGTGAGCTTATGAACATGTACTTGTCCGTGCGAACAAATCTACCGCTTGCGGTAATAATTTACCGGGGTTATTCGATAAAGGAAGTCCCCGGGCTTAAATTTATACATATACAGATGCGCCAAAGTAGCTTTATATCAAGTGCCCTTCCTGATATACCGCTTCTCCGACCTTGTCCCATCCGCTCGTCGTCGACATCTGCGGAAATGCCTGTCTACGACTTCTTCACTCTCAATCCAGGGGGAGATGGAAAATATCTTCAACTCTTCGAAAGGTTCCTCTCCCTGCATAGTGATCTCGATAAGATCTCTGACGAGCTCCAAAGGATCATCGATCGATGCTACCCAAAGGGAGACCTGGAATGGTGCGGTGAACTCGGCCCACAATTCCACGAGCTTCACGACGCTTGGAGCAAGGCTGTGCCGAAGGCTAGTGAGAAGGCTGATTTGGGGGAACTCGAAAGGCTGGTCAAAGCGTCGTATATGATCTTCGATCATCTCCATACCTGGCAAACGGACGAACACAAAATCACTGCGGAAAAGCGGACAAAAAGGTTGCTGAGAGATCTGCAGAATAGCGTCAATTCGGCTCCAAATAACGAGTCGATGACCGAGGGGGAAAAATTCTTCTCTGAGTGGCTCCTAGAGGGTGGATGGTCACTTTGGCGTAATTTAGCTAGGGCAAGCGTAAGGTGGAACAATCTCAAAAGCGAGCTTCGAACCGGCGGAGAAGGTAGTAAAGGTCCTGAGGCACTCCGAGCAATTTCAGAAGTACGCGAAGCAAAACCCGAGACCGAAGGAGGTTCAGGCTCTGAGAAAGACATAGCGAGCGAGTCCAGTATTGTCAGACTGATCTTGCAAGGCGGACGATTCTCAGAGGAGTCAAGTTTCCTCGGCACCGGGGATCGGGTTCAAAGTGATGAAATTAGGTGTACCGTCTGGCCGGTTGCGGATCCATCAGGGCACTCGACAGTATCCCGTCAGGCTACTCGCACCATCTCCATTACTCGAGCAAACTACGAAACTGAGACAATACAAAGTAGCCGTCGAGGAACCCAAAGGAAGTTCCAAAAGCCTGCCATAGCCATGTGCTAATGACATAGAAGAGAACACGGTACAGGTTTGGCCCTGGGGACCAAGCGTACACCCATACTAAGGGAATCGAAACCTACAGGGAAGAGACGCGATCGTTTTTCGGAGAGAGAAGAGATGTGTTGTACCGAGATCGCCGTTGATTCATAATCCGGAAAGACAGCAGTACGAGACGAGGGCGGGAAGTCTGGTTGAAATATCATGGCACCAAGCTCAGTGAATTTTTTCACGGGGATAGAATTCATCTGAGAATACGGACGTCGTTCGTACATTAGGCCATACATATGCATCAGAAACTTATAGGGTGTCAGGCAACGTCCGGTACCGCTCTGTGAGACCCAGCTCATCCGTGGATACAGTCATATAGCATGAATCAAATCCTTCGCCAGCATTTCGCGCTTGTTGGATGCCAAAGATTCTCTTTTCTAGGTTGTGGTGTGATGATGATCACAATATGATTCTATCATTATCCCGGGCCAATGAGGTCGACCTTGTCGTAAGAGAGCACCTCCATTTAGCTTTCGCCCCACGCGAGACACCTAAGAACTCTTAGACGGGCGGGCGCACCGCTCAGAAACGCTTCGCCCCGCATCCATCTGGGACCGCACTTGCTCGAAAACTATCTCAGCGGTGAATTATGGCTTGCAGCTCGCTACGACAGCTGCTCAGACTCCTCCCTCGCTCATTTCGAGCTCTCGGTTGTTGCCTTCCCTGCATTTTCCGCCGGATCGGTCTCAAGTTTTTCCGATTGTACACCTCAACCTACAGTCAATGTACAGCCGAGTTCGCTTCCGCAATCACAACAGGCCTGTTTTTCGCAACAGCCAAGCATTCAATTGCTCGCTGTAGAGTATAGCAGACTAACACGCTACTTAGCATCCGTCAGGAGTTCAATTCGGCATGATTCCTCTGCTTTTGTTACCTTGCTCTTTGACTAGGCTTCGACCCTGTACGCCCGGTTCCTCTTTCCCTGTACACCTATGATGCGCATGTCCGTAGTTCAGGTCATCACGGTGAACGATGGCGAGGTTGATGAGTTCTGCGGCGTATCTCGGAGTCAGTACGTCGCAAAGGTTGGGAGGTGATCGTCTTACCTGGTTTTCGCCTGTATAGAGGGACTTGACGATGATAAGCTCCCCGGGATGTCACACTTGGCAAGGTTTTACCCTGATATATAATGACAGGGCAGCGCGCGTCGGAAGGCTAACCTTCTTTGAGTATTCTTTGCATGATTGGTCGCTCACCCACATAGCGTTTCCATCAAACGAAACCTTGCTTAACTCAGATACCACTTGGAACATTCTTACAATTGATGATCTCCTTATTCGTGACCGAGCAGTCATCTCGAAATCACACTTCATTCATTTTCACGATGTCCGGGATTCCCTCGAACCCTGCCAAAACTGCTAAATTTGCCAAGGCCCGTGCTATGCCGTTGCAGAGAGGGCCCACCGTAAGCAGTTGATCCAACCGGAAGCCTAAATAAGCTGATTCGCCGTAATCCTTGTGGATGACTAGCGCGGCGGAGTCCGGCGAAATGCTGCAAAAGGCCAAGAAGATTGTCAACAGACAAACCAAGGAGGATATATACTTCGGAGTTCGAGCGAAAGGCGAAGCGAGACAGACGACCGAGAAGACGAAGATCCTAAATGGTGCACGAATCAAGGCAGGCAAGGACTTTCAAGCGACACACTTCCCCGTCGCCTCTGGAAAATGGAACGCAACGTCATGACCTTTTCTTGAACCAATCGAGCCCTTCGACACAGCAACATAGGAAGGAAGTCCCGTAAGTTGGAGCCTTCAGGCATGTACGGTTCCCGAGATGGGATAGGGTGCGCGACACTTCATGTTTTCCGCGTCGCTAGCTCGGGGTTCAAGATAACGAAGCGCCAATGCCTACATCAAGAAGATGCAGGAGCAGAAACACCGAGAGCTCGAGTGGACGGAAGCCGAGGCCAAGCGAAAGACCGATGTCTTGCATATGCTCGAGCTTGCCTATGGCGTCATCGGGCAGCGTGAGTTCTACAGCGATCTGAACGACAATGATAGCCGAACTCATCAACCCACTCGCTCCAAAATCCTCAAGTTCTTCGACACTGGCTTCTCTGAAGTTCCAAGCGAGCCTCTTAACTAGAACCTTGTTGGTGATGTGCAGGGAAGCGGTGAAGCCAGAGGCGGTGCCAACGAAAACGTTGGAGAAGGATCGTAAAACTCCATAACTATATTCTTTTGCGTATATGTTTTCATACCCTCCACCTAATCATATGGTAAAGGAGACTCAAAACACTCGTATAAAGTAAGTGCATTCGAACCACAGCTGTCATCTACGAAAGAGTTTGGAACAGCATAGAGAGTTCAGTTTTTACGTCTCGCTATGGATTCTGACGGGTCACACAGAAAAGGAATGCATAGTAGTGGTAATACGTGTCCGATATCAATGTCCACCCGATGTTCGCTTATGCCTCAAAGTCATATGTCCTGGCCAAGGCCTGACCAGTTCGCGACATAGCCGATTCAGTCTCAATGCAGTTGTCATAAATGAGCTCTTCCATAGTCTATTGAGTCGATACTGTATTTTGCATGGTCGACCACCTGCTCTTAGCCTCACACGAACCGACACTGCTCTCCTTCATACAACATACTTCTTTGTCAAACATATTCTAATACAACTCGAAGAGCTAACCAACTTATAGCAGATCCGCACAGGCAGTGGGATCACTAGGCACCCTCCGGCATTTCCGCACGCTGCGTCAGCCTTTTTCCCATTGCGCGGACGTACACTGCTCTCTGTAGCGCCGGCGATGGGTTTAGCTGATTACGCCTGATAGCAACGCCGTTGTTGACGTCTTTAGCACAAGCGTTGTAATCTGTTTACTCGAGATGGAGCCAAAGGCGATCATGACAGCGGGAGGCGAAGGGTAGCTAACTCCGAGAAAGTCTTGCATTGAGAAACGATATTATCGCACATCGAAGGGTGATCTAACCCTCATGATAAAGGGGGATTTATAAGTGATGAGGGTTGTGACAAGAGGCAGAAAGCTCGCTATATATAAAACTGTCCAGAACCGTGCCCTTCTTGCGACGAAGGTCTCACATGGGCAAGTGGTGTGCGAATATGCAGACATGCAGATATGCAGATATGCCGCAACTGCGGGAAGTGCGGGAAACGCAGACATGCGATAATGCAGAAGTGTGGACATGCAGATGTGTAGAAGGTCAATGAGAGAGCATGGTAAAGCCTATATTTTGCCGTCTTAGGAGGGTTCTAATCCCAGAATACCAGTCCACATCACTTGGCCTGCCGAGGGAAGTAGGCAGACTGATCTGGCCAGATCCTACGAGGTTCACACAGCTTCTCACAGTCTGAGAAGCTTCAGGGAACTCGCTCGCCCACCTTTCTTTGGTTTTCCACGAAAGTATGCACTACGCATTTTCCGGTGTTTTTTACGGCACGGAGAGCGATGCTCTGGCTGGGCACAGCCGACAGCGCACTGGCTTCAAAAGCCTTGCGTAAAGCGAGCATGAAAGGCAATCACCATAGCTTTATGCGAGATGACGAGAATGACACTGACGGTCAAACGACGGGAAGCGGTAAGCAATGAGTACTGAAAATCTCGCCAGTAGAGGTCTTCATGAGACCGTTGTAGGTCATCCTCTGTTTAATGCCGTTGTCCCGCCTTATCGAACGTATCACTTTCCCGAGCCATATGACCATATTGCTATTTGGCAACGAACAATAAGCAACAGTCAACAAGAAATGGTGCGTGATCACGTGGAACACGAGTCGAAGGAGTCAAGCTCGAAAGAAATCACGAAAGAGAAAACAGCCGTGATGCAATGGTAAAGGCAGCAATTTGGACTGCTGCAACGCAAAAGCGATGGCCCGCCCGTTTCAAACCTTGAGGTTCCTTTTACCTCTGTGGATCACACATCGAAAACATCTTTCCTCTGTATCATTGTGCATGTCGCTTTTTGCAATGATTTGCATTTGATATCATAGAACTCTGCACACACAACGGCATTGATACGTGTTTCCCGGGATCAAAACTGGCGAGGTTAGCTGTGAGAGTCGGACCTTCCTCTTCAGTTAGGTTGTACCCGTGTTCATATGTTTGCATGGTCTCCGGCTTGCGTTCCTATTCTGCAAGATCAATGTGTTGTAGTCAAGCAGCTGGTCTGCTTGACGAAGTAACTTAGTCGCGCCTCACCTATTGTACGCCCTTTGTGGTACTACTCTAGTTTATTCGATGTCTATCCAGCTTGCCATACCGTATGCCGTGATCCTGTGACTTTCGCTATATGGAGCTAGGTTTCGTAAGCAGGGAGATAACTTGTATCACTCGACAGAACTTATATCGTTGAGAACATGACAGTGACAGCACCTCTGTCCTCAGGTCACCTGACTTGTACATAAGCTCTCTCACCGGCAACATAACCTCTATCGTACAATTTGTCTATGTAAAAGAGCCTAAGCTCAAGTTGTACCCTATCTGCTTCATGCCTATTGAATCACAATTGACGTCAGCCTTATAGCTAGCGATCGTTGTTGACCGCCCTACCCTCTCCCTTTCACTCTACTTCCCCCGTTCCCACGCTTGAATCGTAATAGCAGAACACATCGACTGTCCCACTCAAAGCTTTGAATCTGTAGTTAGTAGCGCTTGTATTTCTATCATCGTTTCTATATACTACAACAGTAGCCCCTGACCTTTGTATCGGACGAAGGCGTTAGGAGGGCTATTGAGATCCTTAGCAAACTATCGGCCATGGGGCTGTACTGGACGCAACTAAGTGGATTTGCGTGACGATGTGAGAGTGGAAGATATGGCAAAAACCCCTGCAACAGGTCTCTTCGGACGAAAGCCAACGTCTGTGGTACCCCTTTGTTTAGCCTTCAGTCTTAAAAGGGAAACTCAAAGGAATTCAAAGGAAGCGTAGAGACTACGTTGCCTCATAGGTATGCGGGCCGCCGGTCTGAAGCTATAACTTACTACAAGCTATCCGAATATATAGATACCTGCCCTTCTCAGCTGCCTCTCAGCATGATGGGGGATAGTGGAAAGATGACTGTAGTCGGTCGACAAGATGCAACAGGCGTTCAAGCACTCCGCCTAAAGATTATAGTATCCATGGTCATCTCAGCCTTTGGCATCGAACAACTCGGAAAGGCAGCTCGTCGTGGTAAGGCATCGAAATATCTGCAATCATCGTACTCTGAGCCGTCCGAAGTTCTACGAAAGGTGACTCTGAAACTGCTATCGAGCCTATCGTACTGAATACTTGGTAGCGTCTGACGGTAAAGATGCAGCTTGACGTCAGCCCAAATTCCCGATGGATTCAGAGATGCAAGGCCTATCAAGAGCACTTGGGAAGAGGCTGTCAAAAATGAAAGGTTATTCTTCGCTGAAGGTCAAGAAAAGCATGAAGAAGGCAATTGCGGAGATAATCCTTGAAGAAAGGCGGAATACCTACCACGAAAGCCTCAACAGAGATTCTGTAGCAGAGGAGAGTGAGTCTGGGCGATTGTTGCGGATACCCATCATTTCTTGCTGATCAAGTACTTTCCCTTCATTGGATCATAGTGCAGGGAACAGCGATGCACGAAGCGCCGATAGACCAGCGGTGACGTCGCCCGAGTTGACACTTTTCCGCACTAATGGTTCGTATCTAGAGCGCGAATACCGATCGTTGACAAGAATGACGAACGGGATGTCAATATGGAGAAAGTGTGGTCGGTAGAGTTGCGGACATGTGCAGAAAAAAGGGGCTCTTCGCGAGTGTCGCGGACGTCAATGCGCTCTTCATTGTCGACGGCTCTGGCACTGATGATGCCAGGTTCAACGCCGTGAACTGCTCTGAAATCGCCTGTACTAGTTATCATGCTCTGTCAATGGCGTTCGAACGGTCTTACAAGGCGTCACGAGCATGACCGCCTCATCAACCGACGAGGACGTCTCGGGCGTCACGTCACACCCTCCCAGGCGAGCATCTCCCGCACGCTGGTCGGCTCTGCGTCATCCAAGTCACTGCCGGTCGTTCGTACCAACGCTCAAGAAGCCGAGAAATGCAACATCGCCATCGCCAACTTCATAGCCAACTTCATATATACTTCCGGCATTCCTCTCAACGTTGTGGAGAACCCCAGCTTTATTTAGATGTGCCACATCCTCCGTCCTGGTTACAAGACTCCCAAGAGGAGGAAGATCGCCAACGAGTACCTGGATGGAGCGTATCTTCGCTTGCGAGACCAAGCCCACGAACTGCTGAACGGGGCGACCGCACGTACCGGGCCTTCTCGCTTTACTCTCGTCTCCGACGGATGGACTCACATTGGGGACGAGTCCATCGTCAATCACGTCCTCGTCTCTCCCAAAGGCCAAGCCCTGTTCCACTCAAGCGACCCCACCGGCGCCAACAGCCACACAGGTGATTACCTAGCATCCGAGCTGATGCGAGCCATCAAGTCCGTCGGAGCCAAGAAAATCATCGCCATCTGCACCGACACCGACTCCAATATGCTCAGCGCCGTGGGGAGCGAAGTCGCCGCAGACAGGCACATCCATCCCATCCGATGCACCTCTCACCAGCTCAACCTTGTCGTCAAGGATCTTCTGGAGGTTGGCTATATCAAGAAGGCCTTTGAGCTGGGTTGTCGACGTGGCGCGATGGTTCAAGAGTCACGCCATCCCTTTGAATCTTCTCAAAGAGGAGATGAAGAGGCTCTACGACAGCAAGAGTCGTACGCCCGTGCTTCCCGTATCGACACGATGACAATCGAAGCTTGACTGCATCAAGTCCGTTCTCGACTTCGAGAAAGCGTACCGATCCGTCATTCTCCTCCCGGTGATAGACGAGGCTCTGTCGAAGAAGGGGGCCGGTGGAGCTCGGACCAGTGGCAACCTGTTCATCGAGCACATCTCAATATCCGCCTTCTAGGACTGGCTCAGAGTGCTTCGAACCATCGTGGAGCGTGTCACGACTACAATTATAGCGATGGAAGGGGACGTTCCGCGGCTCAGCAAGATCCACGCCGCATATCAGCGATTGTTCAAGATTCCCGCGCATCCAATGTCAGAATAGCTCCAAGCCGAGATCGTCAAGGTCCTCGACAGGAGGTGGGAGAAGGTCAAAGACGTCCGTTTGACTCTCGCCGCCATTGGACGTGTCGCTTCCCGATGACGAGAGGATTGACCCCGATGCCGAGCAGATGTTGGAGATCGAGAAATGGTTCGTCGAGCGATATGGCAAGGCCACTACTCTCAACACGCAATTCGTTCAGTTCCTGGAGCAGCAAGGGATCTACAAGCGCACTGCGATCTAGGAGAGCAGTTCAAAGGCGACTCCACTCCTCTGGTGGAAGCGCCTGGTAGGCACCGACTTGTTTCATTCACAGCAATACAAGCAACCGCCTCACCAATCAAAGAACAGAGAAACTCGTCTACGTCTACATCAACTCACGGCTTTTCGATCGGATCGACATGCAACCTGCGTTCTTTTCAGAAGGAGCTCACCAAGGGGTTGGAAGCAGTACCAGCGCTCGCATACAACGACGAGGAAGATAGACCTGGTGCCTATGCTTCAGAAGAGGAGTGAGAGACAGACTTGGCGTGACTCGAAGTGTACCATGTATACCTTGATTCTTGTACCGCATATACCTTGGAACCCTTCCGTATACCCATGAGCTTCCTTTCTGAACTATGACGCGCACAAGCAAGCAGGAACGCCAATCCCTGCTCAGCAAGTCAAGGTTGCGGGCTGGATACGACCATTTTTGTCAGGGAAACGGTAATGCATTGCATGATCGACAGACCCTCGTGGCCGGTGATCACGTCAGAATCTGCGCTATGTAAATCTGCTTGGACAGCTTCCTGAGATTTTTGTAAATTACACTACTAGACTGTAATTTACGCCATTTACGTAAAAATGTAAACCTCAATCCTACCGCCAGCACTTCCGCTCATGTCGAATCAGTAAGACTCAAGTTGAACCGGCTGTGACAGAAAATTTGGCTATTGAACGTACCGACCGATGAGGCAGAAGTGACTAATGTCAAGGTGATCGGATCTGCTACGCGCGACGGTACTGGTATGCGAGCGATCTCAGACAAGCGCGCGTCGAACGGGGAGAAAGGGTGAATGAGGAAAGTGCGGGCTCGAGAAGGAACCGCCGCAGTAAGACTCGTTCGACTGTGTGACAGCGGGGTGCTTCATGTTCACCTCTCCAGATTGTCCATTGTGCTAACGAGGAACGAGGCGTTCGACGACGCCGGTCGGGCTTTGTAACGCATTCGCGATGCTGCGCGCGTGGGCTGTGGAGCCTCCGATAGTATCTGGTGATTCACATATGCTTGCAACTCACCTTATGTCCTTCGAGCCGAGCCGTTCCATCCCAGCTTTCTGGTCATCAGGATTAACAGCCGGAAATTGTTCAACGTTTTGGTAGCAACGTCTCGATATCCACCGAGTTCTGTGAAACAGTGAGAATCCCTTAAGCTCGTCTTGATTAGATAGCACGCTCGACCTGGGCGCACTCTACAATTTGGATCCGCTGCCTGAGCCCATCACGGCTTACGGCACATATCCTCAGCATGCTCGCTTCCAATCTGACCTATGACATCCACTTGCAATATCAAGACGCATCAGCCTGTAAGCCACGAATGCCGAGCCAACCAAACGGAGACGAGCTGGAAGACATGTACGTTGGTCAGCCATGAGCTTCGCGTCTTCTCTCTCGCCAGCGCTGATTACGTATATCCTAGATCCACCGAGGTCGGGTCAGCTGTCGAGTCTGGATTTTATCTTGAGCACTCGGATACGGAAGGCCATTGAGCCACTCTGATATTCGCCGGAAGCCAACATCACGGCCCTGTCAGCGTGTTCGATTATCAAATGCCAATGTAATGTACGTGGCGATATTGTAGAACTCTGCCGTTGCTGACTTGACCGTTGCTGACTTGATGATTTCAGGTGTCGTGGGTGTCGACTCTCAATGTTCGACGTATATATGACGCTACTCGAGGCGTCAGTCCACACCTGTGATCGACTCCTTTCGACACTCTCTTGATTCAGCACAAGCCGCCTCGATTCGACCGGCGACATGTTCATGAATACCTTTTCAGCCATCGCGCTGTCTGCCTGTTTGGCTTCGCTCTCGAGCGCTTCACCCATCATCGCTCGGCACGACGACCGCGGAAGACCTATCACTTGGATTTCGCCTGATCACGAAGATTTCTGCTGGCAAGCGTTGAAGGGGAGACACGAGTTTGCGAGTGGAGATTGCCTGGGATTGTGAGTACGCCCGTCGCACCGGTGGATCGCTTTTTGACGCCTGACATCTTCAGAGCCGCGTGTGACAACTCTCCGTCTCAACAGTTCTTGTACACCACCGGTCCGACCACCATACAACTCTCCAACACCGAGTTGTGCGTCGAATTCGGTCCTGGACTGGGAAAGAACGGTACACCCCTCCGACTAGACAAGTGTTGCGAGAAGGGCGCTCCCGGTCAACGTTTGTTCATCACCGCGGACAATCACATCACATTGGAGGACGCACGGGGACAGTGCGCTGATGTCAAGGATGGCGCTGTGGTGGACGGCATGGGAAAGTTGCAGACTTGGCGATGCTCGGCGGATAACATCAATCAGGTGAGTACGCCAGTACGCGTTTTCCCGAGTATCAGCTCAAGCTGATGCGACATTCCACGCTCGGCAGATCTTCTTTGGTAAACTCCCTAAGGTGGTCGCCAACACCGTCCGTCCCTCTTCCAATACCTCACTGTGCCTCCGCGCATACCAAGCTCCGGTCCTGGAGGAAATCGCGCTTAGCTTGTAAGTCTTGCCATGCCCTGCCTTTGCCCATCCCACATCAGCTAAGACATCTCGTCACGTCAGTGAGCCATGCGATTCGCTCGAACTCGCGGCTAAGCGATTCCTCTTCCCCGCAATCAACAACACAGTCCAGTACTTTTGGGAGACAACCGGACAACTCCTCACCTGGTCCCAAGAATTCGTCGAATACCCCGGATTCACAGGCTACCTCGAAGGCTTCCTTGAAAACCCACCTCTGAACGATGTCATCTCTGTAACACCGGGGCAAGGACAGTTCGAGGATTTGGTTAGGTTTAGCAACGAAAAGTCGGGATTGTGCGTGACCTTCGTGTCGTTGACTGCTGAAGAGGGCGTCCCTGACTTTGTGACATGCGATGATTCGGACGCTAATCAAGTGAGTCACTCGGAGCGGTCGGTCGGACTGGGCGAGCGCACTGGTGCTGATCCAGTCTTGCCTTCGCAGTTCTTCTATATCGAGCCCATCCGGGAGCACAAATAGGCAGGCGGGATTCGTATCCGCAATTGTAACTATTCCTTGTGCCTTACCGACTCCCTGCCTGGCGACTGTGCCTACAGTTGTACAACAGACCTTGAGAATGTGATCTCGTACAGCACACACTGAGCGGTGGGCGAGGAATGCATCTTCTTCCGAGACCAAGCTCGAACAGTAGCCTTGCGTGCTTGTCATAGTTCTTTACACTCCATGGCTTAGTCGGAACTTCAATGTCAAGCGCGACAACTCGCTGCAAGACTTTGAAGTCCGAACTTGGTAATGTGCAGTGTCCATTCATCGACATTCTCGTCCACTATCTTATCCTACAACATGATAGGTCACAGGTACAAGTACGCTTTGCGTATCTTCACTCGGTTCTACTCAAGCAGATCAAACGGGAGACGCTCTGAATGTAAAGTACTTGAGAAAACGCAGCAGTCTTAGCACTTTGTCCAACCAAACGACCCGTATACAACTCACCTGTAGCGGTTCCGAATCATTGCACACCTCCAAATACGGACTATCGTCAATGCCCTCGTCAAAGAGGAAAGGGAACGGCGACTGCAGACAGAGATCGACGTAGGTATTCCTCAAGCGGACACTTCCGGTAAAGTCGCCCTCGCCGGCCTCGGGTACAAACCTCGAGTAAGGGTCTCCTGACGAATCGTCTTCGGGACCGATCAAGGTCTCGCCTCCGACATCGAGCGGATACGCCTCGAGGGTATACTCGACGCCTGAATCGTCGGGACGCTGCCTGATCCCGACTTGGCCTATCTCGAAGAAGAAACGTTTCTCCTCGGGCGTTTGATCGTTGTTGCAAGGTCGGCTGTGAGGAATGAGCGGGAAAATGAGAAGGCGGGATCGCGCTGGAGGGTATGTGACGTACAACACATGACCAGTCTGCAGTTCTTGGAAGCCTCCAAGGACCATGAGGCATAAAGAGCCATTGACGTAGGGGCTGAGTGTTACGCCTTCCGACGGGGATGGTTGGGGTGGTACCGGCGGTTGACCAAAGAAGATCTGCGGAACGTCTTTAATCAGGAATATCAGACGGATGACCATATCACCCACTTGATTGGTGTTATCCGCGAAGCACCGCCAACTCTGCAGCTGCGCCGACTCGCCCCCGTCAGTCACATCCGCACACTGGCCAGGTCCATTCTGCAGAGCCACGTGGTTGTCGTCCGTGATGAACAGTCGTTGCCCCGGTGCGCCGTTGCGTCGACAGTTCTGCACTCGGAGCGGTCGGCCATTGACGCCAAGTCCAGGACCGAACTCGACGCAGAGGTTGGTGCCGGCGACTTGGATCGCGGTGGGGCCGGTGTTGTAGATGAAACGCTGAGCTTGCGAGTTGTCGCAGGCGGAACTGCGAAAGAGGTAGACAATGTCAGTCCAGTAGCCACGGATTTCGGCAGGACACTCACACAACGAGGATCTCGTTCGCTCGGATGTTCCCGTTATCAACCTGCCAGCAACGTCGATTGCCTTCCGGGGAGATCCATGTGATCGGGCGGGATCCGTCGTTGTCTCTCGCAACAGGAGACGGACGAACGACCGAAAGTACGGACGTGAAGAGTATTGCGGCGAATGAAACTGAACGCATTTTGCGTGACTGCTTCCTAGTTTCTATCAGTGTTCGAGGACGAGTCTGGGCGAACGAGCGCTGTGATATATTCTGACAGGGGTCCGCATCAGATCGGGGATCCATCTACCGCAACTTGATCGTGACGCTTGAATTCAGTGGCGGTTAAGTTTGCTGACATGTTTGCTGACGGCGCGCAGAAAAGTCAGCTGCCCTGTTAGATGTGGCTCTCGCGGTATCTTACGTGCGGGCCAAGGCGATCCCTTATGGCCTTGTTGGTATCTGCTCAGGATGATGACCGGCGTTGAGGAATGAAGGCAAGTCGACCGGAATGCGACATGGGTCAGCTGTTTTTCGGAAATCTGGTAAGCTCATGTCTCACTCGATCGGATTCACCTTCGTGTCGACGACAGGCGGCAAACACCAGGTGTAAGAGGGAGAAGCTGTCTCGGTCTCTGTACGATAGATGAGATGTATCGTGGCACAGCATTACAACACATTGAGCCATTTAGAGTTCTTCTACAATCGGCGACTGCAGGAAACGGCAACACCTCGAGCTATACTAGCTCTGTTCATACCTCTGTCGAGCCTAGTCAAGCGGATCAGCATAGCCGCGCACGGTTCAAACGAAGCGACCCACCCCATCCTTGACCATCGCCGCGTACCCTTCCGGTCCCTGGTACTTGGTCGGATCCCTCCCCTTGGCAGCGCCCAATCCCACTCGCTCACCATACAACAGGGCTTCGACAGGCGCAACTCTTCCCTCGCCCTCGAGACCCAGTCCACTACCCGCCGCCCAGCCCATCTTCTTCAACAGCTGGTTCCCCTTGTTCGATTCGTCCTTGGCGGGTTCCACCGCCGGTTCCGGTCGTGACGGCGCAGCGGGCGCCTCGGCAAACTTGCGTTTGGTACTTGCACGAGCCGTCTCGGGGAGCGGGATTGCAGGCTGGTTGAAAACGCTTCTCCGTTCGGCCGCTCTATCGCGGTACGTTGGTGCTCCATCGCTCGTGGGATCAACAACTGCCTGTTTCCGCGCCTGCCCCGCTTGACACACCGCACTGTCCAAAAGATTCTTCTGTTGTCGGAAATCCAGAAACGAACGCATCGAGGAGGACGGGTTAGCCTTGATCGTGCTCGCGACGCATCCATCCGACGTCACCATGATGACCGGACGAATGCGTAGACTAGAAGAAAAGGGAGATGCGAGCCTTGTGTAGATCCGACTCATTGCAATGTCTTGCGAGGACGTCCATCGACTTGAACTGCCGCTGGCAAAGGAGACAGGCCATCTTGTTCGTATCGCGGTAATCAAAGTCTTGCGAAGCAGATACCGGTGATGCCTAAACGACGAGGATTTGCAAGAAGGTACGATCTATAAGCATTGGCAAGCGAAATGCAGAAGAATCCATGGCAAGGATGTACTCTTGATTCCACTGGTTTGTGCGAAAACGTAGCATTGGCCGCGGATACCCCGGCAGGAGGTCCGGCCGGCAAGGGTGCCTTGAGTTCTTCTTGCTTGTTATTCCACTTGGAGATGAAACTTGCGGCCTGCGGTGGAGGGGAAGGGGAGGGGGGTATGTGGCTGATTAGTGAAGAGTAGCAGATCGACGCCGACGCGTCCTTACCTTTTTGTTCGCACTTCCGACCGCGGCACCCTGCTTGCTTCTTCCGGGGTATGCTACGACGGAAAATGAACATCGGCGAGAGCCTGCGGAAACAGGTAGGACCTACTCTTGGATGGCAACGCAGCCGGTTCGTCATCCTCTTGACCAAACACATTACTCGCTGTGCGGAATCAGTATTAATCACTTGCCAAAGACCCCACGTACCGCTCGTCGGAGCTTTCTCCACTCCAGCAACCGGCAACGCCACCATCCCCTCCTCCTTTTTCTTTCCTCCAATTTTAAGCGGGACCATTTTGATGCTACCGACGAGCGCCCCGGGTGCAAGCGGTGTCCCAGTGTCACTTCCCGGCGCAGAGGACGTCGTTTCCTTCGCTGCAGGAGCATCTGATGCCGCCAGGCCATCGAGGAACGCCTGGAGAGCGGGTTCCCGCGGATGCGCATCGCTGGGCAGGGAGACAGCCAGATCCGACGCGCCACACGTATCGTCCCAATACTTGATCCAAGAGACGCCCTCCGTCTCGCCCTCGGGCGCTGAACCGGCAATACCACCGTCGACTCGATCGACGTTCCGGACGGGGAAACACCATGGTTCCCCGATGCCGCCGGGAACGTCGACGAATGCGTGCGGGTTGGCAAACGAGCATGCGACGGGCCGGGCATTGATGATGAATCCGACGGGTTGGGCGGTACGACTGAGCAAGTGCCCAAGGAGCGCGGTCGCGAGGTGCGGGGTGGAAAGTTGGATGAACCCGAATCCGAGGCAAGACTTGGTGTACTTGTTCCGGATGAGGACGATGCGCTGGATCGCGTACCGGCCGTCGGTAATCGCATGGGCTGGCAAGGCGAGACGGGTAATCTCGGCGCCGATACGGTCCCGGATTTCTTCCTGAGTCGAATCCGGGGCGAGGCCGCGCATCAAGAGAACGCGGTTTCCATTGCCCGGCGGTGCTGCGGAGACGTCAGCAAAATTTACGGCGAAGCAAAGTAACTGACGCACTGATATCGCGCATGCCATCGTTTCCACCCAAAGCGGCCGCCCTTGATTCCTGCCACGACGGCCCTGCGCCGCCGGCCGTCGTTCCCGCGTAATCAATCTTGACGTTTACCGGCGGATCGTTCGGAAACATGGCGGGAAGGGACATGTGTGGGTAACTTCAAGGGGTCAGCAGAAGCCAAATAATGAGAGGAAGGGAGACATACTGTGTTTGGATAAAATGGTCCGCCGCGGTTTGACTTGAAAACGAAGCAAAACCGAATCCGCGGGAATCGCCTGTGGCGCGATCTCGTACGATGGTCATCTTGTCGACCTGGGCTGCACACTTTTTCCTCAGGAACTCGAGCATCTACGAAAAATGAGCAACGATAAAGGACAGCGAGGGAAAGGACGTACCGCTTGTTCCGTGTACGTGGGTTCGAGACCGAGGAAGATGATGTCCCGACTTGGCGGGTTCTGGCCTTTACCTCGCGAGCTGTAGGATTCGTAAGACCGCGGGTCTTGGTACTCGGCGTAGGACGTATCATACGGCAGCCCGACATCCGCGAAAGGATACGCCGCCGCATAGGAATAGTAGGCGTAGGGATCTTGCCGTGAATCTGGGGCGTACGGAGCTGTTCCTCCCGAGCGCCCTGGGGCATACGGATCATTGGGTTCCCATCGTTGCCCGCGAACGGGAGAGCGTGATCGATCTCGTGTGGTGCCTCGCGCGGTGTACTGTCTGTGTGAGTCGTAGGATTGGTCGGTATTGTGATGTCGATCATAGCCTCCCTGTGATGGATACGACATGGTTGTCCTTGCGATATCTCTTGCGAATAGATCCGAGGCCGAGGCGGGACTGATGTGCTGAACAACGTCACGAGCGATTCAACAAGCTCGAGCGAAATATTGAGCAAAAGCCAAATCAGACGGTTCTGGCTTACCTAATCGCGGCTCTAAAAACAGGCCGTCTTATTCGTCGTCGGGACACAAAGCTGATCGTCGCATCACCTCTTCTTCCATCTTCTCTGTCCTCATCACATACTCTATACCACATCACACACAATGGGCGGACACGGAGGATTTCGTGAGTACCACCTCGCCTTCCTGCGGATCGCATTGACCTCTTCCCTCGATAGAACCAGTAAAGGTATGTCGATATTTCGATTCACGACAATTCGGATACAGCAGTGGATACCGAAGTGTTGGCGCGGCATTGACGGGGGAGCAAACGTGAACAACACGACGAATTCCGGAAATGATACGCAGAGGACGAGATGAGGAAGAGTTCCGTTATCGGAAAAACGTCGAAAGGGATTTCGCGCCGGACAAGGATGGGATCTCGTCGTCGTCCGCAGGCTTTCGAAGGGGTTTCCTTATCGGGAACCGGTACGTCCGCAATGGGTATTTCAACGCAAGAAGGGGCATGTTATCGATGCCCGCCTCGGCGACCTCAATTCAGACGTATCGCAAAGTATAGATACAAATCGATACGCCGTCCCACGCCTTTCCGGCCGTCATCAACGATTCCCACAGGACCAACGCTTGCTCGTCGCAGGATGCGATGGCGAAAGCCTCGTTGCAAAGCGCGAATGCGGCCTGCTGCTTGAGCGTCCCAGTGCTCCGGCAACGGTGAAGCGTTTCGCGTGCAACGGCGGTGCAGGGCATCGAGATGGCCAAGGTGTCTGCCGTAGATTCGCAAGCTTGGGCAAGGCGATCCGGGATAGGGAAAGGACGTACGGAGACAACACGAGGCGCGTCGAGGACACAGCCAACGTCATACCTTCCTCTCATCGTCTCGTCATTCTGTCTTGCTGCCGCTGGCTGCTGTCCCCGCTTGTTCGTTTCACCTCGATGGTCGCTGATACCACTCCTTCTCCTAGATCGATCCCTCTATCGAACGATGGAACGCGATGAGGGAGAACGTCTACAAGAACTTTCGTTTCACCTCGACTACCTCTCGTCAAGTACTCGTATTCGGAGCCGTCGTGCCGGCTTTGATCGGTGCCGCATGCTACTTCAACGACGTCAGTAACTAGTTGCCTTGCTCTCCAACTTTGTGTTTGCTGAGTCTGCTGCTCTACAGGCGACGATGGATTGGGCAGGGAAGAAGAGGGGCGAGAGCTTGAGGGCGGAGGAGGTCAAGGCATAGATTGATGTAGCGGGAGTATGAAACAATTGCTTTCGGAACGATGCAGTCCATTTACAGTGCATTTCGTCTACATTGATGACTCTGCATCACGTCGATAGGATTCCTCTTGCTCTTGATGGGTACTGAAGCTGTTCCTTTGCTGTACTATACTATACAGCTTACTATACTTGCTGCTGATCGAGAAATTTTGCATCCGCTCTGCCCATAATTTTGGATGGCAAGTCGAGGTCGAGTCGAGAAATCAGTCGACAAAAGTTTCCCTTGACTCTATACCTCAATCCCACCATCACCATGGCCGACGATGAGCCGCCAAAGAAGCGGTACCGCGTACGTCCCTCCCTCCCGTCTTCCCTGTTTTTCCTCGCTGACTTTTCCCGCAGTACGAGTCGTACAGCAAACAACTCACGCACCTCAAGATCGATACGGCAAAGACAAAAGGTTCATCGTGGGATGAGATCGCAGAGGAGGACGACGCACAGACGCCGTTGACGACAGCCCTCGATGATTTGGCGCTCCTTCACCTAACAATCCCGTATACCACGCTCACCAAGCAGCTGATACCGCTCACAAGGACACTACCTTTGACACTACATAACCTCGCCTCGACACAGCATCTGTTCCATGAATTCTTCAGCGGCATCACACCGGCGTCAACGACGGAATCGTCAGGACTTGATGGAGTGCTGGTACTCTACTCGAAATGGTTCGAAACAATCTCGGAGGAAGGACTCCCCTACCTCGTTCCCGCCGCGCGGGATCTCCTCCGTATCGGCGCGTTCAATGGCCTTCAAGCGGTCCTGATCGAAAAGACGTATTCAACCCTCTCGGCCGTGTTCAAGACCATGGCGCCATCTCTCGTCGCCGCATCCGCCCCACGTCAAACAATCGACGAACTCTGGAACGAATGCGCGCCGTACCTCTCCACCGCACCTTCTGTAAAACCGCACGTCCGCGCGTGTGTCGCGCAAGCGTGGGCAGTCATCTTGCGTCGCGCTCGGGGCGAGGTCGCAAAGTATCTTGTCGGGTGTATGGTTCGCGGGATGGAGGAAGTGGGGGAGCGAGGAGTGGCGAGTACGTTGGCGGAAGGGATGAAGGGCGCGCAGCACCTTTTGCATTCCCGCGCGACGCAGCTTTATGGGCTGTTGATGGAGCATCTGGAGGAGAATAAGGCGATTCTGGGGTGTATGGTGTTCCTCACTACGTCGCTGGTTCATCATGCGACGGCGCCGGCGATGGCTCCTATACACGGACTCGTAATTCGGCAGCTACAGATGGAGAATGTCTCAACCCCGACGCTTCGACTCGCGGCAACGCTCGTCTCCGTGCGAAAGGGGATGCGCCTGCCACCCGCCGTCGGAGGAGAAGCATCAGCGTTACAACAGTACATGCACGCTCTCATCCCGCTCCTCCCGCGACTCGGAACACAGGACCGCCCGTGGCGTACCGAATTCCTGCGACTCCTCACCGCCACACTCGTCGCCGGCAAACTAGGCGACTGGCTTTCCCCCGGCGTCAAGCTCATCGACGCCGTATGGGATGCCCTCCCCATCGATGAAAAATTCGCCTGGACGGCCGCGCTGGTTCGCTTGAAATGGAAGGGCGTCGAGCAGTTCTTGTTGCACCATGTCGCCAAGACGTCCATCACGAGCCTCGAATCCCATCGGTTGGAGACGATCACCTTGCTGGCGACGCTGGCCAAGGCTGGGTTCTTGGATAAAGGGTTAGGCAATGTACAGGGTGGTCGGTGGAAGGAACTGTTGGGTCGGGCAGTGGCGGAATTGTTTGGCCGTTGGGCCGAGGAGGCGGAGGGCGGGGAGATGTACAAGTGCATCGCCAGAATATTCACGCTCTGCGCGGCACTTGCCGGCGGGGCAAAGACGTTCCTTGGGCCGATGCGGGCGTTGCTCGTCAAGTTGCGAGAAACGGCTGTAGCGATGACCGTGGACGAGGCGAGGGAGACGTTCGCGGCGGGACCGTTTACTGTCGGACATGCGCTCGCTTGCGGGTTGGGATGTCTTGCGAAATTGGAAGAGGCGGGTGTAGCTGTGGACGATGTCGTCAAGGATATCGTTGGGGATGGCAAGGCGTTGATCAAAGCATGGGGATGGCATCGGGAGGTGGTCGCTGGTCTCGCGGCCGTGAGGACGCATTGGGTTGACGCGCAGAGGCAAGTCGTTCTCGAAAGGCATTTGATTGGTGCTGATGTTCCGCAGTATCGACGTCACCCGCGCGCTTCAGAACGCCCTATCGGGTCTTCTCATGTCACAAGACTCGCTTATCCGAACGTCCGCTCTCGAGATCCTCTCCGTCGGCAAAACACCTACAATTCCGCGCCACGAGGGCGCCGAGACGGCGGAACACGATTTGTACGAGCTCTGTCTGCACGTCGAGGAGGCTGGGATGTCGTTGCAGAACGTCAGAGAAAAGACGACCAAGATACGCAAGATTGAGATTGCGTTGCGTGGGCTGGATCTGTCAGGCGACGCGGAGAGGCCGATGCTGGTGAATTTGGTGGGGTACCTGATGAGTAAGTATCTTCGGACGGGTTTTGGGTCGTGCTGACGCCCTCGAAGGTCAGTTAAAAGTCAACTTCCGGCCTCTCTATCCCGATACGATCGATGTGCTGGCGACGTTTGCACAAAAATATGCCGAGCCGTTCTGGCAACTGGCATTCGGCGAGCTAGAAACATGCAGCAAGAACGACGCGACCTTGCTTGTGACGGTGGAAAAGCCCGAGTGGGTTACAGAGGCCGAAGCGTCGCGAACAGAGGAGACGACAGATGACGTCGACAAGACGTTGCATTGTCCGAATGCGAGCAAGCTCGATCGGGTGTTGAACCTGGCAATGAATGGAGAGAACGCCAAGAGTGGGGATTCCGAGGAGCTCGAGGTATGTTCTCGCCCGCATCTTGTTGGTCATTACTGACCCGCCGCAGCACCAAATATTCGAGGAACATTTCGACGCGCTCAATTACGAGACCCAGATCCTGAAACTCCTCGAAAAAGTGCCAACGCTCGTGGAAAAGCACGGCCGTCAGGTCGTCCCGCTCTACCTCGCCATCGTCGATTATGATCCGGACAGCGAGCAAGTCAAGCTCAGTCTCCGAGTCGCGCAGACCAAGTTGGCCAACTACCTCGAGCTTTTTGGGCACTTCACCAACCCCAAGGCGCTCTACCAGAGTCAGGAAGTGCTCGCCGCCCATCTGAATATTTTGGCCAAGGGAGAGAGCAAGTTGCAATCCTTGGCCTTGACCTGTGTCGCGACGTACCGACAGCCGGGGATCCTGCCGTACGAAGAACGCCTGCAAGCCCTGCTTGTCGACAGCAAGTTCCGAGACACGCTCTCGAACTTCCCCCTCGGTGTTCACAGCGAACTCATTGAACCGAGTCACCGACAAGAGTTGATGCCCGTTCTGCTAAGGATCCTGTACGGTATCATGATCGCTCGGCGAGGTCGAAACAGTTCCAACCAGGGTCCGGCGGCGCGAAAGCACGCGATCCTGGCGGCACTTGCAGGATGCACGGCCGAGGATCTGAGCACGCTTGTCGACCTCATGTTACAGCCGTTCCAGCCACTGCTGCAGGAACCCGAGTCGTCCAACAAGTTTGCCATCAGCAACGACGTACTCGACTTGGCCGACCATATTCCGCGCAGGGCGCAGTCTGGTTTCCTCTCGATGTTGGCCGACGTCCTCAAGCACCTGTCCAAGCAGACCGTGCCTCTCTGGCCCAGTCTCCTGTCTACCTCTGTCAGACTGGTTGCAGCGGCACAGCGTGCCATCGATAAGGAATCTCACGTCATCGAAGACGAGGAAGATGGCGAAACTCACTCGGGCTCTGTCCGAAGCATCAGGACAATCGGTGTTCGTCGCCTCGCCGACTTTTTCAAGGCGCCGGTCGACTTTGACTTCGGATTCTACATGCCGGCCATCTTTGCGTCAATCATTTCGCCGCGACTGCCCAACCTGCCGCAAGAAAACACCCAGTCCCCATCGGCGCTGATGGAGATCTTTGGCACATGGAGCGCCCGACCGGAAATGACAATGTACTTGGTCCAGTACGACGAGTCCCTGTTGCCTCAACTCTTCGTTTGTCTTGCACAGCCCAAGGTCAAGCCGGCGGTCGTTACCCATATCCTGGATTTAGCGGATCGTCTCTTGGCCTATGCGCGAGAGGACGGCGAGCAGAGTCCGATCGTGGTCAGTGTCATCCGTCCGCACGTTGGTGCCCTTTTGAACGGCCTGGTGGCATACATGGCGTCTGCCGCGTCGAAAAACAACTCGGGACGGGACGAGATCATCAAGCGACAGATCTCCATTCTCTCGCAGATCGCTCACTACGTCGACACGAGCGATCAAGCCCGACAAATCGTCGAGATGCTGCTTCCGCTTCTGCGCAGACCCGGAAAACAAGTACCGGAAAAGGTGAAGGCGGACATCTTGGCCACCATGCAAGCTCTGCTTCCAACCGTGGCCGACTTTGCAGACGCGGATTCGGCCTTTCACCGAGGCGTCTACAATAGCCTGGCTTCTCTCTTCCGTTCTCTTTATACCCGTGCGGCCAGGGAATCGCTTGTCAAGGCGTTCCGAACGTTTGGCATTGCTAGTCCCCGTCTGACGCCGGTACTCGACGTGGTCGCCGGTATCAACGCATTCTCCGTTAAGCGAATGGAGGAACCCGACTTTGATCGTCGTCTATCCGGTTACGCCCACATCAACAATACTCATGCGAGCTACACCCTGGGAGACTGGATTCCCCTGCTGCACAACTTCATGTTCTACATCCAGGACGCCGAAGAGCTCACCATCCGATCCAACGCGTCGAGTTGCCTCAAACTCTTTGTCGAGTTTGTTGTTCGCGACGGAACCGATCAAGACAAAGACAATGTCTTGTTAAATCTCGTCTACCCCGGTCTCAGGAACGTGCTGAACAACAAGAGTGAACTGGTTCGATCCGAAGCTCTTGGTGTTCTCGCCTACGCCATTTCCAAGTGTTCACATATTGACCTATTCGCCGAGATGCAGCCATTGCTGGCCGAAGATGACGAGTCCAACGTGTTCAACAACATTTACCATCTGCAGATCCACCGACGGGCCCGAGCGCTGCGCAGACTAGTCGAATGCTGTGCGGGATCAGCCATTAGGGAAGCCTCTATCAACGGGATCTTTATTCCCATCGTTGGCCACATCGTCTCGGGGGCCACGGACAAGTCGGACGACAACTTGATCAATGAAGCAGTCAGAACCCTCGGCAGCCTGTCCCTCGGTCTCGGCTGGTCCAAGTATCAAAGCTTGGTCCTGACCTATCTCCGACTGGCAACTGCCAAGGGTGGAAACCAGAAGCATTACGTACGCGCCATCACTGCCATTCTCGACAACTTTCACTTTGCGATGGACGACAGTGTTGCTGACGAGGAAGAGGAGCGACCCGTGCAGGAGGACGAGGAAATGCAAGAAGAGGACAAGGTCGATTCCGCTCTCGAATTCAAACGCAAAGAAGCCAAGCGTATTGCCGACTATGTGACTGGTAGACTGCTGCCTGCGCTCATCAAATTTGTCGAGCAAAAGGACGAAACCGAGGATTCGATTCGCATTCCAGTCGCCGTCGGTGTGGTCAAAGTCGCTCGCGCTCTGCCGGAAGAAACTCGAGATGCAGAGGTGACGAGGACGATTACCGTACTCAGCCAGATTCTACGTAGCAAGGATTACAATGTTCGAAAGTTGGTTAAGAAGACGTTATCTAGTATCGCTCTGCTGCTCGGCCCCGAATGGCTCGCTTCAATGTTCAAGGAGCTCCGTGGAGCGCTTCAACGGGGACCACAACTGCACGTTCTTGCGTTTGTCATTCACGCCATTCTCGTCGACGTTACCAGCAATGCGCCGACACGCTTCAACAACCTCGATGATGCGGTGGGAGATGTGGTCACCGTGTCAGCCGAAGTCATCTGGGGTCAATCTGGTCGTGATGTTGACGCCGAAGGTTTCAAGACAAAGATGCCCGAAGTCAACGGTGCTGCGAAGGCGGCGTACCACAGCTTTGAGTTGATTTCCAGCCTAATCTCGCCGACAAAAATCAGTCAAGTATTGGTCCCCCTGCGAAACATCCTGCACGAAACCCAAGCCGCGAAACCGATGCAGCAAGTTGACGACGTGCTGAAGAGCATCTCTCTCGGTCTCAAGTCCAACAAGAGTATGGGCGCCATCGAGATCCTTCGGTTGTGCCACACGTTGATCAACTCGAACTCGACATTCTTGCAAGCCGATAAAGGCGGAAAGACCGTCGGAGACGACGCCAAGGGTGCCTTCAAGGTTCAGATGAAGAGGAAAGCTGACTCCGACGCCGACTTTTACGAATCCAATTCGTACAAGTTTGTTGCCTTTGGTTTGGAATTGTTTGTCAAAGCATTCACCGCTCAAAAGTTCGATTTCGCCGATGCCACCATCCTTGGTCGGTTGACGCCACTCGTCAAGGTGATCGGTAACACGCTGTATTCCAAGAACGACCATGTACTCTCGTGGGGACTTCGGGCGATGACCGCGATCTGCAAGACGCCGGTACCGGCCGTTACCAACGCTATGCCTGTCGTCCTCGAGCAAATAATAAAGGTCATCAAGCAGCACGGCGGGACTATCTCTGTGGAAATCAACCAGGTCGCTATCAAGTCGCTCACCAATATCATTCGACACGTCAAGACGGCTGAAGTCAAAGAGTCACAGCTCAAGTACATTCTCGAGGTCATCAGTCCAGACCTGGAAGAACACGAGACGCAAAGCATCGCGTTCGACTTGCTTCGTGCTATTATTTCTCGACGATTCGTCGTCGCCGAGATTTACGACTTGATGGAACGCGTCTCGTCTATCATGGTCACAAGTCAGTCGAGACAGGTGCAGGAAACCTGTCGATCAGCACTCCTGGCGTTCATGCTCGATTATCCTCAGGGCAAGGGCCGACTCAAGACCCAGATGACCTTCCTCGCGCAGAATCTGTCCTACGTGTACGAAAGCGGACGTCTCTCGGTCATGGAATTACTCGAGCACGTTTTCCAGAAATTCTCCCAGGGTCTCGTTGCCGAGTACAACGACATGTTTTTCCTTGCCTTGATCATTGTCAACGCCAATGATGATTCAGAAAAGTGTCGAAACAAGGCGGGTAGTCTGCTCCAGATTTTGATTTCTCGCTACGACGACAACAAGCTCAACGATCTCGTTTCGACGCTCGGTAAATGGGTCTCCAAGAGAGCCGAGGATCCAGCCCTTGCACGTTCCGCTGCGACTGTTGCTGGACTCACGTTGCAGGCCGTCGATGCCGATCAGCGACAGTTGATCGTCGCCTCTATTCGACAGTCGATGAACGACATTGTTGTCGACTCTGCGGAAAACCTCCGACGAGCGGAAGAGGTTGCAGAAGACGAGCAAGAGTCGGCATTCGAGCCCGAAGTCGAACTCGATCACAGTCTGCCGTATCAGGCGCTCACCACTCTGGCTCGGTGTCTCGATTCCGGCAACCTCGACCAGATCTCCTGGAACGATATCGTCGCTCTTTTGCTCTTCCCGCACGACTGGGTTCGACTTGCTGCAGCCAAAACCATTGGGGCAGGCTTGGCCAAGGACGCCAATCTGCTGGTTTCCGAACAACTTGGCGACGTTGCCAATAAATGCTGTTTGATTCTGACCGGCCATCGAGGCAAGGACGGATCGAGAACGATTGCCAACGAGAAGCTGAGCACTCAGGTGGTCAAGCTGCTCTTCTTTATTGGCAAGGCTTGGGCTGTAAGTATTCCGTTCGTTGGATGTACATCGACTGACTGGTTCCTGTTATAGGCAAATGCCGAGACGGAAGATGATCACGAGGAAAAGCCAGAAGTTGACAGCAAGAACAAGAACACCTTGCCTTGGCTCATGTCGCGAATGTCATTCGTTGCTCGCAACTTGATCCTTAATCGCCCGGCTGCGCATGAGCAAGTCCGAGTGGCCGTAAGTCGCTTCACTTGCCAGCTCCAGCCGTCGCTCACTCCCTCCCCCTAGATTCAATGGACACCTCCTTTGGCGGCGGTATTCCAATTCTATGCTCTTATGATCAATCATCTACCGGTCGAGCGGGTGACGCGGTATCTCAAACATGTTCTCAGCCCGATCTACAGGATTGTGGATGACGAAGGAGATGTCAGGATCACTGCGGGCGATGATCAACTCGGTGAGTAGATCGCTCCTTGTCCGAAGTTGATTCCTGACTTTGAAACCATCCAGAACGCTTGTATGAGCTCTCCATCGAAGTCAGAGACCTCGTGCAAAGCAAGGTCGGCACTACCGCCTTCTCTACCGTATGGGAGCAGTTGCGCAAGCGTTCGGTTGAGAAGCGTGGCAACCGAAAGGCCGAGCAGCATCGACTGGTAAGAACGGCACTCATTCTGCTTGTCTCGAATATGACGCTTACTCGTCTTGTCGTTGCAATAGGCCGTTGCGGATCCCGAAGCATTCGGCCGACGAAAAGAACAGCGATCAAATATGAAGCAGGAATCTAAGAAACGAAAGGCAAAGAGCTTCGCGTACGTCCCTTTCTCCCCGTCAAACTGAATATCGACTAACCCGTTCGTGATCAAAACACAGCGATGCGAAGCTTCGAGAACGACCCGTCAAGCGACGGGCGTAGGAGTTGCTTATGTAGGAGGGACCATCCCGTGTAAATTCATATAGTGTATAAACATCTATCATATGAGCATAGACAGCTCACTGCATCGCAATATCGCGGAAGACATGGACCGACATCCACCCATCCTTGATACGCGTAGTTGTGCAGTTACCGGAGGAACGTGCAGGTCTTTCCGACACGGAGGTCGCCCACGTCATGCATATCGTTTGGTTCAGGCTCTTATCAAGTACTTGAGACTTTTTTAAGACTATGGATACAGTGATTGCTAGTCTCGCGACTGGATTCGTTCATGGATACAGTTCGGTGAACATCACGTCTTCTCGTAGCACTCTTGACAGTATGGTCTGCGATTGATGGGTACAAAGTACTCCGAGGGGATCGGTTGCTGGCAGGACTAGAGGCACTATGTCAGCGTTGAACATGAACGATGCGGGTTGAAGCGACTCACAACACATTTGAAACACTTTTGATGCCACTTGCCCTTCAAAGCCTCCAATGCTTCCTCCTCATCCCTGATCGGCAATTTGCATCCCTTGCACTTTGCCCGATGTAACCTGATGTCGCATTCCGGGCAGAACGCATGTCGTCCGTGAATGACGTAGGCGGCGGTTTGATCCTCTTCGCCGTCTCCGGTCTTCTTGCGAAGACTTTCGGTACCGGCGGAGGAGGAACGGGAAGGATCGAGGAAGGGTGTACCGCATTCGCCACAGAAGAAGTGCAGTTCGTGGTAGAACCTTTGGCCGAGGGTAGGGTCGTCGATGGCAATGTACCGTTGGTCCATGATGGGTGTCGTACAATGATAACATTTACGCCCGAATTGCTGCAGCCAATCGTCAGATCGATGCAACGGGGTGCGGGGAGGGGGACTCACCTCGAAGTAATCCATATGGCAGTACGGCTTTCCCTCATATTCGTATCGACTGACGTGCTCCAGTCCGACTTGACACGTCGTACAGCGTAGACAGTCAGGGTGCCAGCGGGAGCCGGCGGCGTTGATGACGGAGCCGAGGATGGGGAGGTGGCAGGCGGAGCAGAATATGCCAGGGCCTGTCGGTGTCTTGGGCGGGAATGGTGCCGCGTCGTTGAGGGGTTCCTTTACGTCCGGGAAAGAGATGACAGGTACAGCAACGGGGTTGGCGGTCTCCTCTTCCGCCAATACGGATATTGTCGGCAGTGTCGCTGTGGCATTCTGGTCATCTTCAGGAACAACAATCGCGATCAATGGCAAGTCTGGATATCCGCTCGCAGGTGGGAGAGGCAACGGCGACTTTACGCGAGTGTTGGAGACGTCCGTGTTGCTGTTGCCTGCTGCATCGGAAAAAGAAATCGATGGAATGAGAGGGATCGTACTGTCACCGGACGAGTCGAGAGATGTTGCTGGAAGATGCGTGACGGTGAGCGGTCCTATCGTCGTGTTGGTGCCACCTTGGACTGAAGGCATATGCGTTGGTCTCGTGGGGGAGCCGATCGCGGACGATTCCAGTAGGTCTACCAATGGTATGACCGCACACTGCTGCATTCCATTCACTATCGTCGCTTGTGCCACCGCACTCCTCTCTCCCACGCTTCCAACCTCCTGCTTCCCTACCTCTGACATCCCCATCACGCCGCCGCTCAAAACACTTCTCTCCGGCACGACTCTACCATTCTCTTTCCTCCCAACCCCCGGCGGTGGAGGCAACGGCCGTCCCCTCACATTGCCCGACGTCGTAGACACCAACCTCGGCGAATGCTGCGACGGATGTGCTGATGTGTACCGGTCGAGGGATTTGATGCTGCTGACGGTGGAGGAGCGGTCTAGGAAGCCGTAATCGCCCTCCAGAGGAACGGCAGATGCGGAGGGGTGAGTTGGCGTTGATGAAGGGATAGAGGGGAGCGCGGGCCGTGCCAAAGGTGTCGGGAGAGGTCTGGACCATCGACCGTTCAACAGTGGTGTGGATGTCTGACGGGACAACGGTTTCTGATCTGATGTTCCGTATGTGGACGACGGGTTCGATAGGGGTAACGGCGGTACTTTGCCGGTATTGACGGGCCGGGGTTGCATATGCGGGAGGGAGGGCACACTGCGCAGCGGTGCGGATGGTTGAGGCAGACTCCGTTGGCGGTCGCGCGGTGCGAGGGCCATCTGACTGGCGAAATGGTGTAGCGCACGGGGAGCAGGTGATGTTTGCGGTATTGACGGGTTGTTGTTGAGGGCTACGCCACCGGGGGAGGGAGCGCCGGCGGGTTGTGGAAGCGGTCGATGGTGACTAGCGCTGTTCAAAGCTGTGAAAGTACGGAGAAGGACGGACGGTGCGTTAGTGCAGGGCTCTTCGGAGGGAAAGAAAACAGGAAAGGAGAGTGTACGTTGAAACTCACGATTATCGGTTTGCGGCGCGGATGATGACTGTTGCCGTGACTGCTGCGACACGGCGACATCACCGAACGAGGGTACCGACGGCAGTGGACAGGGCGAGCACGTTGCGCTGTCAGGAGAAGCGATACGGTTAGTCCAATCGTCCAGAGCATTCGTAACGAGGGGCGACGAGAGATCCTCGCCGCGCAGTCACTGTGGGACCCACGAATTCATCAGAAAAGACCCATCAGCTCTGTAGCCTATGGTATTCAAGTATAAGCGTGTCGTCTCCGAGTCTTCGACCGTGACAGCGGATACACACCTGTCTCATCAACCGCGACATCTATTCCCGCCGCAATTGCCAACTGTCGCTCCTTTTCTCGCTTTCGCTCCGCATACGTCGGCAACCGTGGTGGGAGGTAGTCACGAGGCGGGAGATGCATCGTGGAAGGGAAAAAGACGGGGACCAAGGGTCTATATGGTATAAAGGTGGATGATAGACGGTGCTAGATGGAAGTTGCTTCAACTTTGCCAAGGCAGAGACGGACGACGCGCGAAAGCACAAATGACAAAGTAAACAGACCAGGACGACTCCCTCGCCGACGCGCAGATACATGGGCACATCCAACGGCCTCGTCGTTTAGGTCCTGGTATGCGAATGTCGCTGCTGCGAGGGCTAGCAAATGCTCTGTGAGCGGAATATCGCACGTACTCGGATTATTGCAGGTCGATGGTAGGAGTCGGTCACCGAAGCATCGAGCGGAGTCACGGCGCAACGCCTCGGCGTTCGCCATTCTCTGCACACAAACGTAGATATACCTTTTAAACGGATATGAAACGTCGAGTCGCCCGCAGAGCCAGAGTAAACAGGTGGCATCGCTTGCATGGAAGCAAGTATAGATACAACTGACAGCCTTGCCATACAGGATTATGAAAACGTCCGAAATCGTCGTCCTTGCGTTTGATAGCCGTTAGTCGTGACAACATACAATTCAATCTTGTTTCTTGCTTGCGACCTCGAATTCCGGGTACCTCGTGCCGTATCCCGCGATATACCCGCCAAGCACTCGACCTGTCACAGCCACATTCAGCCGGGAACATCCGCGGCGAGAAGGGGAACGGGAAACGATAGACTTGCCTACGACGACGTTAAGCAGCCATCCCAAGCCGAACGGGACGTCGGCTAGTACGACGTCGGCGTAATCAAGGAAACGCAGGACTTGCAACGGATTGGGCGAGCGGTTCGCCTTGATGCAAGCTGCAATCCCGCGTGCCATCAAGCGATGCGTTAGCTGATGCTCCCGCACGCACAGGATGTTCGGGCGTACCGTCGAGATAGCCTATCAAGAGCGGACGAGAAGACAAGCGTTAGCAAGCATTGACCCGAATGACAGAGGACGCGCGGCGGCGAACCGTAAAAGTTATGCGTGAATCGCTCGTCAAAGAAGCTGACATCGCGTCGAGGGTGAGGACGCCCTGTCAAACTGCTACGGCGGGCAGCTCACCCAGGTCCATTGACAGGTCCGCTCACGGTCACCTGAACGTCCAGGTCTTCGTCTGCCCCGGGAAGACACCAGAACTGATGGACCAAAGTGGTAAGAGACTGTTGAACATGAACAGGAGTATGTATGGACTCACGGTATGTCGATCCCCTGCAGGACTTATCATCGATTCTCCCCTATGGAGACGTCCCTCCTTGCCATTCACGACGTAGCACAACGTTCCTCCCTTCTATCGACCAGAATCGAGAACTGAGTTGACGCTCGCCTTGGAAGTCATCAAGCAATACTCACGACCGCGAACAACTCGTCTTGATACGGATGATAGTGGTACGGCGGAACGGCCGTGCTTCCTCTTCCATTCCCAGTATGCTCGTTCGTTGCGCTGAAGATTTGGCGAATCACATATTTGTCCGCCGTGTGCTCGAGATCATAGTGGATCAATCCTCCATGAAAGTACGAATAGCCGCCATCGGGCGTGGTTTCCGGAGCGGATTTGGCGATCTAGAGTGAAAGCCAATGCATTGGCGACAGACACGGGGGAGGTGGGGCATACTCACGCGAGGGAAGAGCCACGACAAGGCCATGATTAGGAAGAGTCTACGTGGAAAGTGGAAAGTGGAAAGTGGCGGTCAAGTGATCAACTGATATCGTTTCTTGTCATCTCGTGTTTCACCTTTGAATTTGATTTGCATCCGCTAGACTCGCTCTCGTCGTCATCATGGCTCCGATCCGATGAATTCGATCCGACTGTTACACTGGATCCGACAATCCAGCATCCAGCTTGATATATAACCCCACTTTCGCCCACAATGTCCTCCCAGATGCCGCCCTCGATCAACAATCAACGCCCAACGCAGTCACCATGTCTGAAACCGTTATCCGCCAAGTGACCAATGCCATCACGATCTTCTCCATTCCGTTCAGTCGAATGGGTCTCGCCGTGGGGAACCGATCGACAGGCATCAAGTTGAAGAACAACGAGGTCTTTGTGTTCGTCTCGAGCCCGCCTGATGAGCCGACGAAGAAGACGTTGAACGAGATGGGGCGTGTTGCGTGAGTCCGCCCATGGAGAGGTACAAGAATACCAACTGACGCGTGCCCTCTAGCTATCTCGTGGTCCCCAACGCCGAACACACGATGAACATCGCCGCCTTCTCGCAAGCCTACCCCTCGGCGAAATGTATCGGCCCAGAGGGCGCGGCGTCGAAACAACCTTCCGTCACCTGGTCCGGCATCCTCGGCCAGGGCGGCGAAAGCAGGACGTACGGATTCGAAGACGAGATCAAGCTGCAGTATTTCCCAGGGCATATGAACAAGGAAATCGCGGTGCTGCACATCCCGAGCGGGACGGTGCTCTGTGGCGATCTCCTATTCAACCTGCCTGCAAAGGAAGGTTACGAGAAGACGAGCAGTGGCACGGGCGAGGCGGCATGGCCTATCAACGCGGTGCAGAGCAGTCTACAGCCTGGGACGACCGCACACGGGATCGTGGAGACCCTCACGGGCCGGGACCGAGAGTGAGTTTCAGAATTCGGGTTATGCGATGTCCGCTGACCAAAATACGATTCAGGGCAATGACTCGAGACGCCAAAGCTGTCGCTGGCTGGAACTTTGACCGTCTCATTCCCTGCCACGGCGAGGTCATCGAGACGGGCGCAAAGGAAAAGTGGCTGGAGACGTTTGCGCAGTTCTTGAAATAGGTGACGGAACGCCGAATGAAGCAATATGGGCGGCGAATGTTGGAGGACCCGGACGAGGTGACGGTCTATGGGTCATCGCTCAACGCCCGATTTTGCAATGGACAGTGAATATCAATGAAATGAAATGTCGTTCTGATCAACTTTGATACAGAATGTGCTTGCCAACACTTGAGACTTGCAAAGGCTATTGAGAATAGCAATCTCGGATGCGGCTCCAGCATAAAGCCGGGATTACTCAGAAACGGGTGGAGGTTGCCGCTCAAAGTCCAAGAGAATGTTGATGACGAAGCTGACGGTTTTGTCGGGTTGACGTCGACGCAGAGTATATAATACCGCTCGACTCTCCTCTCACTTCCTTCTGGTTCGACACCACTCCACATATCCTACAGAATGACGACCAACGCACAGCTCATCTTCAACGCCATCCCCAAGGGCGAGCCCACCGCCGAGACGTTCAAGTACAACACGGACAACACGATCGACCTCGACCAAAAGCTCGCGGATGGCGCCTACATCATCAAGATCATCTGCGTCTCGCTCGACCCGTACATGCGAGGTAGAATGCGACCGGCGGAAGTCAAGAGCTATTCACCCGCGTTCGATCTGCACAAGCCGTTGACGGGCCACGGTGTCGGTGTCGTCGTTCGAGCCGGTCCCGGCGCAGGGTTCAAGGTCGGCGACCACGTGTACGGCATGGTACCGTATCAGCAGTACGTCTTCTTCCCGGGAGAGCAAAAGGTCGACGAGGAGACGAAAAAGTTCCTGGGACCTCAGTCTCAGTTGCGGGTCATCAAGAATGAAGAGGGTTTGCCATGGGTAAGTCTCCTGTATCTCTCGCATCGTGCTTGGCTGACGCTCCTTCCAGTCCGCCTACATCGGTGCCGCTGGTATGCCCGGAAAGACGGCCTTCATGGCGTGGAAGGAGATCGCCGACGCCAAAAAGGGCGAGGTCGCGTTCGTTTCCGCCGGAACTGGACCTGTCGGACAGATGGTCATCCAGCTTGCCAAGGCCGACGGATTGAAGGTCATCTCGAGTGCTGGAAGTGATGAAAAGGTTGCGTACTTGAAGGAATTGGGTGCCGATGTCGCATTCAACTGTGAGTCGAACACTTTGCACAAGACGATCGACGCTGATCCGTGTCGTTCTTAAGACAAGACCGACGATGCCAAGAAGATCTTTGCCGAGCACGGACCTATCGACGTCAACTGGGTCAACGTCGGTGGCAAGTCGTTCGAGGAGGAACTCGAGTTTATGAACATGCACGGCCGATTGATCGGTGAGTGGCGGATGTTCAGAAACACTGATCGGAGTCTGATGAACACGGATCGTCCCGCATGCTTCCTTCCCATCATCGCCTTTGACGAACCTCAGCTTGTAAGTCGAATCCAACAGTCTTTCTCGCACAGTCGCTTATTGCCCTCCGCAGGTGGTTGGATTTCGGGCTACAACGGTGAAAGCTACGGCGTCAAGAACTTGTTCCAGTTCGTGGCCAAGCGACTGATGATGCGAGGTTTTATCGTCAGCGACTTTGAGGCGAGTACTCCCCATGCTCTTCTCTCATTCACGCCCTAACCCCGTGCTCCCACGTACAGCACAAATACCAGGACGCCTTCTACGCCACCATCCCCAAGAAGCTTGCATTCGGTGACTACAAGTTCAAGGAGTGCAAGTACAACGGTCTCGAAAGCGCACCAAAGGCGTTCATGGACATGCTCGCCGGCAAGCAGGAAGGTGGTTTCGGCAAGGTCTTTATCCAAGTCGCTGCCGATGACACTCAGTAGATGGTTTGGCGATGCAAGACGTTTGCAACGAGTGATGCGCATCTCAACGAAAAGGAACAATGTAGCTTTATGATAACAAGCAAGTACAGCATGGCATAACGAATGGTCAACGACATTATAGCTCGTCGGAACAGACTCGTGGCCCTCATCCCGGTCGTGCGTACGTTCGGATTGCCTATCGTCCATACGCTAGTTCCGTATCTTCTGTCGTGCGGGCCTTCGCGAGGAACGCTCTCCTCACGCTGGGGTAACCGGCAACCTCCCTCTTCGCGCGATTTGTCCATCGGTCGCAGTAGATCTGCCTCCGTGCCCACTTGCCCTCTCTCCGGAGCTGGGATCGACTCTAAGAATTGTGTGCTCCACGTAAGGGACTGCGGGGACTTAGCACAAAGGGGATCTTCTCATCTACGACTTCGGCCGGTCGTTCTCCGTACATGATATATATGTCAAAGCTTCGGCTCTCGGACGACCATCGTAAAGGTGTCGTTTCTGATCTCGATCCATCTCCTTCACCAGACCAGATTCAACACATGTCCACACATTACATATATCCAAGGCGAAAATGTCCAAGTGGAACCGTTCACATCGGATGATTTCACCGACATGGATACAGAATATCCAACCCACCCTATCATGGTCCAGATGGCAAAGATGACGTTCTTTGACATGATACCCCGATCTGAATGACAATCAAGCAGCGGCATTTGCTCTGTCTATGGGCATGGAGCGGCTGTGCTCGGAAAGCGACGACCAGAGCATTTCTCAGGGCTCGGGAAGAATGTTGCGTTCCTTGGTCGACGGAGCGGGTAATGGTCCGACCCTTGTCATGAATCAAGGTATCATGCGTATCATAGGTTTACACAGCATACGTCGTGAATCACCTTGCTGCGGAATCCGCGAACGGCATTGCTGCATTACCGTGGAACCGAAAGCCATATGCATCGCCGCCGTCTATCATTGTGACAGTCGCGCTTGGCAGAGGGGAAGACTTCAGCCGAATCGTTTGCGAGGGTTTCCTTTTGCACTAGGCTTCTGATAGCATGCCGAGTAAAGCACCTTTCACAGGCGGTTCCTCCTCACAGTATGTCCGCCTAGAGCATCTCAGCACGATGAGAGACGAGTACAATACATACCTCATCGGACAAGGTAAACTCCTCAAGGAGACCCCTCAACAGGTGGCTCCAGCTTTCACCGCAGTCTCCCAGATAAGTGAGCCCACTGCTTTTTACCTGCCGAGTTTAGCCACAGTGCCCTCTACAACGTCTTCCAGGCGCGCCTCGGCACTTAGCTCCCTACTGAGCCTTTTTTGAACTCAGACCGAAAGTGCCCTGCGCTCGGAAAGGGAGAAACTCGAGGGGGAACAGAATGTTGACTATTACTTGAAAATTGGAATGTCTTGCTCTGTCTGGCACGCTGAAGGCCATCTTCGCCTGAACGATGCCAAACATCTTTCCCCGCTTCAATTGCGCCTTTCCCTAGACGCCTCTGTACCTTGTTTACCTCTGACAAGAAAATCCGAGCGTAGTCCTTCCCGAAACTGCGCAGTTCCCGTTGTGATCTTCTCGTTCTACCGCAATCTATGGCTCTTTTGCTCTCTGGAGTCGGATGTTTCACGATGTAATTCCTGTTTCCAACGGGAGATCGACTTTCATCATGTGCCTCTGTTGGAGCGCTTTGATCACCCTGACACCTGGAGAAAGTGGAGTCGGGCGCGTTCGAGTCCAGTCTGGAGCCCAGTCGCGCTTAGTCGCGCTTGCGTGATGCAAGGGGCAACTCTGAAACGCGAGTCAGCAAATCAGGAATCCTTACGCATCTTCGATGTATAATCTCGAGCTGTTCGTCTTGTCGGGGCCTTGAAAGACGAAGATATCGAATCAGGTCGATCTTGACTATTCATCTCATCATCATCGCTCGACGGCTAATACCTAGCTTGCGCCGACGGGGGACGCACAAGCCGGCATAATACCGACAACCACTTTCTTGATCACTGTCACTACCTCTTGCGACTTCCGTGGAGCACGATCCTGCAACCAACTTCTGGTACGACACATCTAAAGCAGACGCCATCTCGATTCTCCATCTGTGAGCCGTTACTCTGCGATGTTGCTGCGACCAGAGGCGAAGCGAAGAGGTATTGATTCAATTTCTCCTATCGACAGATTTTCCAGCGCCATAGATCAGTCTTTACGAACATGCTTCTCTGCCGTCTCCTTGCCTGGTTCACGGCCGGATTGTTTATTGGACCGCCGCTAGCAATCATCCACAAGCATATGCACGATTCACGACAACTCGCTGGCCGCCGTTCCCTTCCGCAAGTCGCCACGCTCGTTCATGAATACCATGCAAGGCAAGACGCACCGCCGACAGTCGACATCACATTCCCTTTTGCACATCTCGCAGGCGAGAGCAATGTCGCGCGTCAGATCGATCCGAGCGGAGAATCGGAACAGGTTGCGACACACAAAGCACGCGAATTCGACAACAGTATTCTTGCAACAACGGAAATCAATCCAGTACACGATGACATTTATCATCAGTCAAACGGCAATGACAATTGCACAGAGCTCAAAGAGTGCGCATCGAAGAACCATGCACAGTTTGGAGAGCGTGAGACGCAACAGATGGTACACGACATCTTCCCGACAGACGACTTATGCTCCGCGCCCAATCACCCTCAGGTCGACCGCAACACTTTTCAAAACGATACTCTTACCGCAGTGCTCTCCTCTACCCTCCCAGTGCTTTCTGTATCAAGTGAGTGCATCAAGTTCCTGTCGACTTGCAGCTTATTCTTTGCCTTGCAAGCCATCCATGATAAACCCATCTCTCAGCATATCTACCAGCATTTCCGTCGCATCCTCTCAGCGTCATACCGTTCACTACCCCGTCGCAGTCGCGTTATCGTCGATTGGATGATGGAAGGTCCGTACGGGTTGGAAGGTCAGCGTTGTGTTCGCCGTCCCACCGCAGTTGCTGACGACGCCTCTCCTCAGTCGGCTATCACGCCTTACACCAGCGGATCGCATCTAGCACCGTTCTTCCCTTCGCTGTCCACTTTGCGTTTTACTTCGCCTCGGTACGCTTCATCTTGCAGGTGCGAGGTAACACTCGGGTGCGTCGGTACAGCGCATGGCATCGCAATGGGCACCCACTGACCTCATGATCCAGATGTCTGGACTTTATGGCAACAGCCCCGATGCAGCTCAACGAGCGCGCGAACAAGCGAAAGCGTCCAGCGAGAGACAGGAAGAGGAGTTGTTTGCACAAGTAGCCCGAGCCAACCAGCAACAGTTTGAGATGATGGCGGCGTTGGGCCTGCAGTAGACTCGATGAATATCGGGTAGACGGAAAGACTTGTAATCTTGTATAAGTCTCAGCCGCATGTTGTATGCTCGGAGTCGGATGATATGGATACATAATGCACAACTCGCATACAAGGCCCAAGGCCCAAGGTGAAGAGCGAAAAGTAAACCCGAAAGCTCGGAAAGCAACCAAACACCTGCGATGTATCAATCATTGGCAGCTAGCTACAACGACGGACGGACAACAGCGTTTAGAGGGTGGTCGAAACCGACGAGGCGGATTGACCGGCAGCCTTGGCTCGCTTCCTGAGCTTGGCGACGCTGTGAAGATTGGGGTGAGCGGATGAAGGCGGACAGCAACGAACCCGAGACTTACGACTTGTTACCTCGGATACCACCACCCCAGTGTCGTCGAGCGTCCTCGTACTTGTCGGAGAAGTTGGCCTTGGCGGCCTGGATCAAGGTAGCCAACGCCTGGTTGTCCTCGGATCGGACGTCCTGCAAGGTAACGACGGCGGCCGTCTTCTTGTGAACGACTGTGCCCAATCGCGCCTTGTTCTTGACAATGACGTAAGGGACACCCATCTTTCGGCACAAGGCGGGCAAGAAGACGACGAGCTCGATCGGGTCGACGTCGTCGGCGATGACGACCAAGGAAGCCTTCTTGGCTTCGACGAGGGCGACACAGTGGTTGAGACCGTACTTGGCGAACAAGGGCTTCTTGCCGTCCTTGGTCGGGTCAGCCGACTTGTCGGCCGCCTTGGCCTCGGCTTCCTTCAACAATCGGGCCTTCTTCTCCTGCTTGGATTCGGGCTTGTACTTGTTGAGCAACTGGAAGAGCTGGGTGGCGGTGTTCTTGTCCAAGGTGTGACCGAATTGGGCGATCGCGGGGGGAACCTTCAATCGCTGGTTGAGGATGACCTTCTGTCGCTGCAATCGGACATACTCGGGCCACTTGACGAATCGGGTCAAGTCCTGCTTGGGTCGCAGGTCACCACCTAAAAGAAGGGGCTTGAGCGAATGGTCGCATGATGAGACAACGGACTTACCGATACCGAAGGTCTTGGACCTCTTTTCGAACAAGGGGTTCTGGGGAGCCTTCTTGGCCTTGGAGCCAGAGTCTGCAAAGAGGTCAGCGATGGCCAAACAACGCAAAGTGGACAAAACGTACAAGGGGCCGAAGCGGGTCGGGACTTTCCTTTAACAGCCTTGGGCTGCAAGGTCATTCAACCAGGGTAGGCACAGGTCATTGAGACGATATCACGATCCATGGTTCATTGCGCGCGAAGAGGGAGGGAACAAGGGAAGCGAGCGAGTCAGTCCCGGTGTCATGGGAAGGGAGGGGAGCGCGCGCGCGCGCGAGGGAATGAACACATGAAGGATCGAGATATTCGGAGCTCTATGGGGAATATATCCGTCCACGAATGGAACAAACAGGGATTCCCCGGCCTTTTACTTTGTTCGTATACCGGGAAGAGCCGCGAAAGGACGCATCACCGTCCTCTCGACGACTCTATTTCCCATTGTGTATTCACGGGTGCAAAACCACCGTCCACGAAGGACGGGGCACTAGATGCATCATGATCCGTTCCGACGAACATCGACTCGTCCACGAGGGACAAGACGTATATGGGAGCGGAGGGACTCCGTCCAAACGTCTGACTGGAAAAGCGTTTCGCCACACGGGACCCCCGGGAGGCCGCTCGAATCACCGAAAGCGTGGGGGCCGCGTGTCCGATTCTCCATCCAGCTAGACATCCTTCATCCTTTGCCCTCGGTTTCCAAGAAACGTCTTCATCCTCGTCGATTGATGGTCGTCAAAAGCTGTCTTGTCGAGTTCCGAATCCGATCCGTCGGTGTTGGTAGCGAGATACATACCATTTTGATGACTGGTCTTGTTGATTTCGAAACTTGACGAAAAGAGACGACGACGGTGTGGCGAGAAAAAGGAGGGCGGCGATGATGGCGGCAAGCGGTGGATGAAGGGCGATATGCTTCGTGGGATAGCGGACAAACGTTGGCTGACGGTCCAAGGTCCAGGGACCCGCTACGGATCTGCGCTTAACAAAAAGCGCAAGTCTCGAAACTAGGAATGTTCACGACTTTTGCTGTTTTGGGTGAGCAGTTGAAAGTACAGCCTTTCCTTTTGCTTTTCTCTTGATGCCTCTACGCCTGCTCCCTAGACCAACTCGTTCTCACACACCGCCGCATACCTACCGTATTCGCCTTCAGAAACCTATCCAACACTGACTGAACACGGCTCAGGGCAGCCCTCCCAATCTTTGAGATACACCCGAATCTCTCTTAATTCTCAAGCGCAGGTGCGTCCCCGTCAATCCTCCTCTGAACCGCAAAGCCGAGCCGTCCGCATCCACAGCGTCGACTTGTAGAGATTTCCTCGTCGTCGTCGTCACCAGAAACACCCCTCTCCGCCCAGGCCAGACTCCAAGCATTTCTGTTACTCTTCAAGATGGTGCGTCACGCTGGTGTGCTCGAGGAGAAGGTCGTGTCGCTGATGTTTCTTTTCCGTGGACTAGCCTAAGCAAGTTACCGACATCAAGCAGTTCCTCGAGATTGCCAGGAGAAAGGATGCGCGGTGTGAGTGTCGGCAGGTATGGAGAGGATGGCGGTCAGGCGCGGATGGAACGGTCGGACGGAGGCCGAGAGGAAACGACGCAGGATACGTCGGGGCCGACGTCGGGGCGAAGCGGAATAGAGCGAATCACCGACAAACGCGCAACACGCACTAACCCCTGTTCCCTGCCATAGCCGCTCGAGTAAAGAAGACCACCGTCCGAATCAACCCCAACTCGACCACCGGTCTCTCCGCCAAGAAGATCGCCGCCATGGGCCCGACCAAGACGGTGACCAAGTTCAAGATCCGATGCTCCAGGTACCTGTACACCTTGTCCCTCGAGGACTCGGAGAAGGCTGAAAAGTTGAGGCAGAGCTTGCCCCCTGGTATGTCCGGTCGTGCGAAACAAGGAAATACAGTATTGATCTGGGAGCTCTCGTAGGATTGGCTGTTGAAGACATCGCCAAGACCGCCCCCAAGAAGAAGTAAATCCTCCGTCCTTAGGATTCCATCATCTTCACCATCTTTCATCGAAACCCTACCGGCACTCGAGGACGCGGGGGGGATCGAGGCGGTGGACCCCGTCGTACAGGTACACGCCGTGCTTGTACGCCGTTTGTGTAATGCGGTGGCTCGCGGAATGAGCGGATTGTATGCTTGTACGATGCTCAAGAGGGATGCCGTGTTATTCATAAAATGCAAAATCAAGGAGAGTGTTCAGGGCAGAGATGCCGTTCATGAATAGGAGTGCGCCGCGGACGACTCGTTGCAACGACTTCCCAAGCGATTGCATCGAGTTTCCCAACTGGTTTAACAACAGGGTTTCTTCTCGAATCATCCGTGCGAATGTCCTCGTTCAGCGTCCGACATCGGTGACGCACTGAGCAAACCTCCCGCATGGTCTGATTTCGTTTTCGTATATGCTATGCTATCATGCATTCATCCTCGTATTCCTTTTATTTTGGGCGACTGCGTACAACCCCTTCTAAGCAGTCTTGGGCACGGCCTTTGCGCTGGCATCCAAGATGGACGAGATGGATCCCCACACGAGCTTGGGGCTCTGCGAGGCATCCACACCGGCCCAGATGCCGGTCTTTCGGTAGTAGTCCACCACGGGTCCAGTTTGCTGCGGCGAGCGAGCGAGCGAGCGAGCGTCAGCGGGAGGACGACAGCAGGGCAAGGACGACGAAAGGGCTCACCTGATGGTATGTGACCAATCGCCTGCGAAGGGTTTCGACGTTGTCGTCGGATCGCTGAATCAACGGTTCGCCGGTGATATCATCCTTCATATCCTTCTTGGGCGGGTTGACTGCCACCTCGTTAGCCCCTTCCTAAACAGAACACTGCCACACGCGCGCGCGGCGACTCACACTCTCGGTGGTAACTCCTGCCGGAAGCAGGGTGGACCAATCGACCGGTAATCCGGCTGATCAACAGCTGGTCGGGAACCTTGAGTTCCAGCGCCTTGTCGAGCTTTTGCTGGGCAGCGCTCAACATCGAGTCGAGCTTTTCCGCCTGAACGACGGTTCGGGGGAAACCATCGAGGATGAAGCTAGGTCGAGGCGATCAGCGATGCGCGCGCGCAAGCACGGGCGACACCGGCGGGACATACCCATTCTTGCAGTCCTTGTTGGTAGCCAACTGGTCCTTGATCATGTTGATCATAATTTCATCGCTGACCAGTCCGCCGGCGTCCATAATCTTCTTGGCTTCCTTGCCCAACTGAGTCTGCTTGGCGACCTGTTCCCGGAGCATATCACCGGTAGCCAAGTGGCACACGCAGTACTTTTCGACGAGCTTGGGCGCCTGAGTACCCTTGCCGGCACCGGGAGGACCTACGGGAGATACGGCTGAGCGTCCGGGACGAATGGGAGAGGTAACGAAAAAACGTACCGATGAGGATCAATCGCTTGCCCTCGACGGGAGCTCCTCCAGCGGCGGCTTTTGCGCTCGCGAGCAAGTCCTTGGCGGGCTGGACGACATTGGTGTTGAGCGACTTTTCAGCACGGTTCTCGAGCGTGTTGATCTTTTCAGTCAACTGCACAGGTGTCGGGTCAGTACGTCACTTTCGTCAGTCTTGGAAATCCGAACCTACCTGCGAGACGAGCTGCTTGAGGTAGTCGAGCTCGGAGTTTCCAGAGGATGCGGCGGTGGACATGGTGTTGGTGGTTGAGCAGCTGGTTGAGCAGGGTCCTCTCTATGGTCATCCGTCCACTTAAGACTCGACTACCCCATTCAACCAATGCATGGAATCCCAGAATCCGATCGCTCGGCCGGCAACAAAACTCGCGCCATCGGGTAGCCAATGACGTGGGATACCGTATGTGGACATGTTTATTCAAGAATTCAATTCAATTCAATTCGATTCGATTCGGGCACATTACACCAGTTTACAAGCTGCGTGGCCTAGATCTACGGCATGTAGCGCTGTCAGACGCCTTGGGAGATCGAACATCTGCGGGCAGACCAGAGCACCGCTGGCGGGCCAAGAGTGCGCTTGCTGTGCCAAAGTTGCCGCATGCGCTCTGCGATGATTGCGGTTTCATCAATGACATTCATGCTGAGCCGGTTTGCAGGGCCGGGTTGCTGGTCTTGCGGCGAGTGTCCAGGCAGGACACGGGAAATGGAGAAAGGACGCGCGGAGACAGCGACATCGTCACCTCACTTGGGTCGCTGCAGCAGCATCACTTGAGGTCCCTCTTCCATCGCATTGACCGGTTTACCGCCTCGCGCAGAACGAGCTCCGCGGTAGCCCCCCTCTCTGCCGCGCGACCAGTGCGCGTTCGCACGTTCACGTTGTTCCGGCTGCGGGATCGGCGCAGGAGCCCGGCGCAGGATCACAGGCGCCGACGGCGCATTGTTCGCCTGTTCTCGCGGGAGTCGCACCGCCGCCGCCGCCGCCGCCGCCGCCGCATGAGACGGTTTCCCCCGTCCTCGCCGTCCGTTTCGAAGCTCCCGCTCTCTCTCGCGTTCACGTTGGGCGAGGACTTCGGTACTCGGTAACATTCCCTTTTCCGCGTCAAAGATCTTGAGCACTCGGTCCGTCGTCGTCGCTGGCGCGCGAGGCGTGACAGGAGCCGGTCGTCGAGAGGGTCGTGCACGAGGATCGTCCGCCGGTGAAGCGAGGGTGACGATTCGAGCTTCTTCCTGATCGACAAAGTCTTCCCCGTGCGGAGCGGCATCACTGACATCGGCAACGTCCGCCTCGTCCGATTCCGATTCATCACGCTGTCCGTAGACACGAACGACCACATCTCCCCTATCTGCCCATTCGCGCAACGCACGTCCGTCCGCGCGTTCGGCATACCGCGCAACAGGGTCCTCGGCGGCGATAGCGACGTCGGGCGGAACAGCGACGGCGAGTACCGGTTGCGAAGAGGTCAGATCCCAAAACTTGCGAAAGTAGAGCGCACAGGCGAGCGTCGATTGAATAAACGGAGGCGTCGTCACATCCGGTTCCTCGGACGCCGCCGGACCGATATGTTCTTGTTCATGATCACGCTGGATCCACAGCCCAGGTCGAAGCTTGCGCCATCCATCCTCGCCCACATCTTCCCCTTGTCCAGCTCGCGTCCGTCGCTGTTCCGCCTCGATGAATCGTGTCGCCGTTCGCGCAGCAACGGCGTACGGATGCATGCCTTTCTTCAATAAGTCGAGCGTTCGGAGCGTTTCGAGGGGAACGATCAATTCGGCACGTCCGGTACAGAGGAGGCGCGTGATGGTGGGCAACGCAAAGACGAGGGCAGATGTATCGAGCACAAATCGCGTCTCCGGTTGCGTGTCTTCTTGCGCGGCGGGTTTCCGAACCTTATTGGCTTCCGGCGCTCGTTGGTTCCCACGTCGGCCGCCTCCATTTCCCGCGCGGGCGCCATTCCCGCCGCGCCTTCCCCTTCCGCCCCTGCCACGACCGCCGAGCGTGAGGTTACTCGTTACACGATCTTCAAGCTGTTCGATCTGGTGCGAGAGGTACGCGGCGCCGAGGGCTTTGCTGAGCCGAGCTTGGCGTTCTGCCTGCGGGGAGAAAAGGTGAGCCAGTTGTTCCGAGCCGATCGACGCTACTGACTCGAGCTGCTTCATCTGTCATCCTTTGTGCAGAGGTGGGAGTTGTACTTGGGCCGCACAGATAGAGGCGGTTTCGTATTGACGTGAGACCTGCAGGTTGCTAATTTGATTCCGCGGCGAGAAGCAGTCCGACAGCCTTATTACCTAATTGTGCGGCCGGACTTGCCACCAATCTCGGTAATCACAGTGATGTGTCTGGTGCGGAGTGGGATGTGACTGGGTCACAAGGTGGAATCAAGGGCACATCTGACAATCTCGAGCCTCAAGAAGAAGCCGAATGGGCCGACTATATCGGCGTTAACCTGAAGGAGCACACTTTTAAATTTTTGAATAGCAACAGTTGCGACCGACTTCGAAAGTTGAGGGTAGGACTATCCAGTCTGACGAACTATTTGCCATTTGCGATATGGACAGAAATCAGCCACATTAGCAAGGCTTCTGCTGAGCCAACACCGAGAATGAACTCAAACATTCGCTACACTATTTACAAAGTATTCATTCCTCCTACGAGGCAAGTGAGTCGAGCTTCTTCTCCTGCGGAACCCACACAAGGACATAGCTTGCATTGACTTCTACAATCTGCGGTGAGCAGGGGCTCCATGCTGACCCACCTCGATTGACATTTGACCAGTAGAAGACATCAAGCGCAGAAGGACAAGGTCACCATCAACGTCAGAGCTGCGAAACAGATTGATCAATCGTTCCACCTACGTGACTGTTGTAAATGTTGGACGACACGTCATTCCGAATCTCAATCGCCATCAACACCTCCTATCCCTTCCATCCCTTCCATCAATCGCCTTCACTCACCAATCACAACAACGCTGGCAGGATTGATGGACAGGGGATATATAGGAGGTAGATGTCTGCTGTTTCCCCGTTGTAACCTGATGAATCCCTCACACGATTGACTGTGATATTCATCAGGTAAGTAGATAGCTCGCATGTTCTATATACACACGATTGACTGTGATATTCATCAGTAAAGGCCACTCATGTGGGCTTCATTGGGGTAAACCAACTGAGATTCAATGGCCGCCCGAATGTTCTGAGGATTCAAGTGGTGTCTTGGGATCCGTCGCCGCTCGATGCGAATTGGCCTCTGTCCGACAGGATGATGGCCCGCATTGACTCGCCTATATTTTGTATGACCCACTAAATCTTCCGACGGCGGGTGCAAGATTGCTGCCATACTTTGTGGATACGAGTTCCCATCAGGAATACCAAACTGCGACCCAGACGGACCGATGGACTGGGCGGTGTCTGTGATAATAATGCGAGGGGCTCCCCTATTTTCATCGATAAACAGCAGTTCAGGCGCGATGCAGTTCGGAGGAGCAGGCTGCCAATCCTGAAGGTTATACTCTGCGCTATTCGTCCACCCAAATTCAGAATAAGCTTCACGGGGAACAGGTCCGTTACTGTGAGAGTGTGGACCCATCTGAGAATTGTCTGACACCATCGAATGTTCCCCTCGATCTGGGTGGTTTGTCGCAGCGGACGGGGGCGCGAGACCTTCAGACGATTGACGGCTCAAGAAGTTCTGTATCCAAGGTGAACTTGGAAAGCATACCTGAGATGGAGAAGAAGACGAAACTGACTTCGGACCCGGATCCTCAATCAATGTTTGCAGGCGAAATGAAGCTAGTCTAGGATTGTAGAAACGGTCGTGTGACTCGTGTCTCTCTGTCGCGGCTATGCCAACATTGGGAACAGGGCCGGCGGTGATCGACTGCGTAGATCCCTTGTCATAGGATAGGGTTCCGCTTGGTAGGTCGAACGCTATAGCAGAGACGTACGTCAGGAGGGACTTTTGAGCCAGTCCGAAAGAGGCGCCGACAAGGTCATCTCACCTGAGGATGAGTAAGAAGACGCCATTTTGATAAATCACTTCGAGCTGGGCTGATGAGAAACTCCTCAGTTGAAGGTATACATACGTTGGCGCCCCGACGCTCACCTGTTGCTTTGAGCGGGTAGCAATGGATGAAACGGTTGGGCCGAGCAACTAAAGGAACAGTCGCAGTTCAAGTCGTACCCTCTGGTGCAATGGAATGCAGCCGGTCCAGTTTTATACTCTTCTCACCTGCGATCGGGCTTATCTGGGTTCTCAAGATAAAGGAAGTTGGCTGTGTGAGACGGCGCGGTCGAAAGATGTCGAGGCTTGTGTCGCACAGCATCTACTGCTGTGCAGCATACACGAAATCAGATGCTGTGTCGCAGCCGAAGATAGATCATTCCTGCTGGGTAGCTGTGACTTGATCCAGGCCTCTAGAGTGCAGCATCTCAGGGCACGCGAGGTCGAGACTGTGTTCCATCGCGCTATAAAGCACTTGGCGTAGTCCGATGTCGTTGGCCCAGATCAGGTGGTGTGTCTTTGTCGGTTTTCACACTGATCATAATTCATGTTGATCCCTTTGTTATCCCAACAGAGAATTGGCTCTCCCGGTAGGCTAGCCCCGCGAACGAGTGCAGAACTTCTGAAGCTCCCTCATCTGGTCTCTCACTCTTCACGACAGTCTACGTATGACGCCTGCCAGACAGGGGCTAGATGATGAGTTTTATGCAGTGATGAGCGAAATTGGGCAAGCGCAGTGAACGCAATGCAAGCTGACAGCAGGACTCTGATGGACAACGTGGCTTGGTGCAACTCAGTCGGAACAGCTACTGTGCTATCGACATGAACTGCTGCGAGTGGTACTTGATATCAGCTTTTTTCATTCGAGAAACTACATATGCTACTGGACAGTCACACTCCCTCCACTACGTCGGCAGTCAACGCATGCCCGGCCGGTACACTATAGTACATTTCAACATCGTCTCCAGAACGGTTCAAAGATGCCCAAATCAGCTCCTGTTCATCCATCGAGCGATTCCTACTTCTTCGTCCCTGAAGTGAATTCATCATAGCTTGGAGGATTCAGATGGGACTCGCCACTTGTCAAATATCGGACCTGGGTGGCTGCAAGCGACATTTTGTCGGTCGCAATACTTGAATCGTCATTGGGATAGCTCGGAACGCTGAACATTGAACAGTTGGACAGAGATACGAAGTCGCTTTCTCCGCTTTGTCGCGAAGCCAGGATAAAGTCGCGCACTCCTCCGCTGATCTCCCCGATGGAGAATCCAACAGGCAGCCTGACCATCCTGGGATCCCCAGACCGGCCATAGCGGTCTCTGATACCCATCAACGACGTAAATACCAGCTCCAATGTCATTGCTTTTCGCTCATAGTCGCGCTTTACCCTGAAAGCTAACGCTGGGAAGTCTGGATGCTCGATCCGGTCTTTGAATTCCCTGCAGGATCCGCTTGCTTTGTCAATCCGAGCGAGTAACACAGCAAAAAAATCCTCTTGCCAGCCCCTTGCGCGTAGCCCAGTATCCGGGTGGCAAAAGAGGTTTCCGGGAGCGTTCTTGAGGATCATATTAGACTCCCATAACCTTAGCCACATGTCTGGAACTCTTTCCCCGCAATTGCGAATGACTCTTTCTTGAAAGGCGTCCCTCAAGATCCCGTGGATCAGCTCCGCTAAAGGCAAAGCGTGAGAAACAGCTAACATGTGTCGAAAATCGCCCATCCCGTAGACCCTTTCCGTACCGTGCCAAGTCTCTACCTTGGGGTCGACGATGACACGATCGCTGTCATCTTCGAAGAACCTTATCATCAAGTGGGTGTGAGAGCTGGACGACTGGTGTGTCATGGCCGGAACCGTGATCAACAACGGCTGATCAAACGAGATCAGATAAGGCTGTTTGTCCATCTGAGGTTGTGTTGACATAGCTTGGAGGCTTGAGTGTGATAGAACTTGTCTTGTAAGTAAGGCAGGTGAATATGGTCGACGACACAGGACTGACAGCTGCAGGCGATCTTGAAACGTAGCGAAGTAGTTCGTTAGAGCGAAATTCTTTGCAGGCTCGGGATTTCGTTTCGAAAAGTCATTCTTTATATATGTATCAAGTGGAGATACAGAGACACTTGGAGAAGTGCCGTCAGCCCTTTGCAAACTCCTGATAGCCCCTTGGCATGACCTTCAACTTGACACAACGGAACGTCGAAGAATCGCTTTACCCGCAGTACGCGCTGTTGATTCGACCCATGACGTGCTAGTGGCCCAAGACCCCTGAATTTATCGGGTGATCCAGGTGAAAAGGCGTCTTTTGAGCAGGATAGCACGTCTCTGCTGTCAAAACGCTATTAACCCCTCGTTTCATGCTTTTGCAGTGCGTTTCATGTGCGAAACAAAAGAAATACCTCCATAATGCTTACCTAATACGGGCCCCGAAACGTCATCGCTTGAGCTCAGTTCGACTGCATGCCAAAGCTGAGCCAGAACACGACTCGCTTCATTCTCCTCAACTTGTCGACCTGTCAAAGTTCTCGCATCCGGCATCATGGCAGAATCCGCGAAGGCCGCACCTCAACCTACGGCATGGACAGATCCATCGACGCTCGTGCAGATTCGACAGGCACGGGATCGGATCCAGCTTGACCAGTCCTCGCAAACAGTAGGCGTTACGAATGCTTCCCAACGCGTGTTGACCTCTTCTCGCAGGAATCAGTGCATCAAACTGTACAACATGACTTTTCGACAATAGTAGAACAATATCGTACGTCGACCGACGTGCAAGAACGTCTCGCAAACACCGCATCGTCCATCGCGGAACTGCAGCGCGGATTACAAGACGTTGTAAGTTTTACCCCTCCTGCCTACGTGTCTCGCATATCACGCTGATGCCTTTCAGGAATCGCTCACTACACCATTACTGGAGCTTCTGAGAACTCGGGCACGCCATACGACCGCCAAACGAACCGCTGCCAACCGGCTCGTCGCTCTGCAACACCTCCAATCTCGGGTTGTGATCCTCCAACGCGCCGAGGAAAGCATTTCCGTCGGCAAAGGCCAGGTAGATGCTGTGTTGGAGCTGAGGAATGCAGCAAAAGGGGTAGAAGGTGCCGCGGTGGGGGCTCAGTTGCGGACGAGGGAGAAGAAGGTAGTTGCGGCGATCGAGGCGCAGCTACAGGATGCGTTTGAGAGGGCCTTGGAGGTTCGGGACGCGGAGCTGAGACTGCAAGGTGAGGTGGCATTGCGGGTTGTCTCTCGTAAGTGTGTATCCGAATCCTTCGGTTGTCAGCTGATCTTTCGTAGTTGCGGAGACATCTGGCAAAGTCTACCATCCGCAAACGATACCGCTCGGTGACGTCGTATCCTCACTGCACTCTCTCGGCCTTCTGTCGCCGCTCTTGAACAACCTACAAGGTGAATTGCTCAAACACATCGTCAAGCCGCTCGTACAATCTTACGCAGATGGTCAGAATCTGATCGTACGGAAAGAAGAAGGCACGACCACCCGTTTGTGGTTCAGACCCGAGGCGTCAGACGGCCCATGGGATAGTCTCCAGTCCATACTGGAAACCCTGTCAACATTCATCCCGTCGACAAACTCGGACGTTGCCTCTTTCCATCGCCACATCCTTTCCGAAACCCTCACGACCGTTCGAGACTTGCTCCTCCTTCCGCTGCTATCGCGTACCGACTCCGCCGACGCAACAGCCGCCATCCACGCTCTATCTCGATCCGTCGGGATCGTGAAAAGGGCTGTGACGTTCGAAGAATCCCTCATTACGAACTCTCGTGTCATTCGCGATCTTGCCGAGAATCGCGCGGGAAGCGTCTACGTTGGCGCGCGCAAGAGCTCCGTGTTGAAGAGGGTCAGGGATGAGGTGGTTGGAAAGTGGGGGGAATGGCAGAGTGTGGTGGTGGAGAGGGAGAAGACGGTGGACGTACCGGCAGCAAAGTCTGTAGAGGAAGTGCCGGCAGCCAAAGCTCTCTTGGAAAAGCCCGGCGAAGCGGTGCAGGAAGAGGAAAGAGTCGAGAAAGTGGAGAAAGTGAAAGAGGCCACCCTCGAGGAGGACGGATGGGAATTCGACGACGAACCAAGTCAACCTGCTCCGACGTTAGCGGAATCTGCCAAGTCGACCGCTGACGAGGATGGCTGGGGTTTCGATGATGATGACATCAGCACGACCGCAAAGGAGCCGCCACCCATCGTGGCGCCCAAGCCCATTCGCCAAGCACGCAAGATCGGCAAGAAGAGCAAGTCGGCGAACGCGACAAGCGAGGGCTCGGGAACCGCATCTCCTGCTATCGGCGAGCGAGTTCCAACCCCGCAAACGGACATCTCGGACGCACCGCCTGCCAACGGGTGGGATATGGAATGGGAGCCCGAGTCGGTCGTTTCCGAGGCTAAAGTCCCGGCAGCCGTGCACGAAAGACTAAAGGTGTCCTCGGCGCTGGACGATATTGTGGCCATCGTGATCGACGAGCTGCAGTTTGTCGATGCTTTTCAAAAAGCCGAGTACGTTTATCGGCCGCCACTATACCTTTGCTGACATCTCGCCAGTATCACGCTGAGCTCGTTCGTTTCAACCGCGGACCAGCTCGCGGCCATATCTTCCGAAACGCTCGAGCTCGTCCGCGCGCTCGTTCCGGCACGATATGAGACGCAAATTCGCGACATTCCCGCTCTGGCTGTGCAATTTGCGAACGATTGCGCATGGCTTGCCGAGCGGATCCGTGTCGTACTCGAACAAGCCGCGAGCGAGGGAGTCGCTGTAGACGGCTTGACAAGACAGGTCGACAAGTTGACGGCGTTCTCGACCATTCTTTTGGATCGCCAGGTCGTGAGTCGTCTGACCAAGCCGTCTGACCGAGCTGACCTGTAACAGGAGTCGCAAATACACGCCATAACGGATATCCTGGCGAATCTCGAAGGGCTCGAGACGACGTCGGACGATGCCAAATACCATCAGTGTAGACGTGCGTTTGAAGACGTGCACCACAAGCTCGAAACGCTTTTCCGCGTATACAAGGTAAGCGGGGCGATAATAAGCCTGGATGCAGCTAATCCTTTGCAGGATGTCATGACCGAGTCGTCCTGCCTCACCACAATGGGGCAGCTGCTAGATACCGCAGTTAGCTACATTTGCATGGATATCCTCGCGATCGTTGACATCACGGCGGAAGAGTCCGAGAGACTCAAGCAGCTGTGCTCCATCCTGCGGCCAATAGAGGAGCGGTTCAACGAGATGAATGTAAGTCCGAAGCATCTGGCGCCGTACGTACATTGCTGACCCTGGACAGGTCAACATTGTCGCATTTGTGCCCAACTGGCTGCGCTTTTGCTATCTCGCCGAGATCATGGAAGCATCCCTGGTCGACATCACATTCCTACTCGAATCGGGTGCGCTTGTCGACTTTACATCCGACGAGCTGATACACCTGTTGCTGGCCTTGTTTACGGACACTCCCAATCGAGCGGAGCTCATCGGTAAGGTCATGGCGCGTCCGAGCGTATCACATTAGATGGTGCATATGGTGTATCTATCTACCGTAATACTATCGAGTTCTCTTTGGGAATTTATCATGTGCGAGTCGATCATTCGGATTGGCGGGTCTGTTTGCTCGCGCTTGAGCTGCTGGACATCGTCACGTAGTTTTGCGACTCTGGCCGCATCCCGCCCATCTACGAGGATCAGACGTGCCGCCGCCGGGCTGAGCATGAGCTGTCCAATCGATTTTGCAATGATGCAGGAGGTAGAACTTGTCGTTATCGTGTCTTTCTTATTGAAAGGGGATATAGTGGGATCTTGCCGCGGACTCGGCGTGTTTGCTTTCGACGTTTCCCCAAGGACTGGTGTTCTAGGACTCGGCGGAGGCCTCTTTCGCCGCTTGACGCGCAAGACCGGTGTCCGAGGGGGAGTAGGCGGTGCCGCTGGCGATGGTTTGGCTTGCACGGTGGCAAATCGTTCTTCCACGGCGTGGAAGCTGGACAGAAGAGGTCTTGCAATCTTGCTCTTCATTCTGCTGTCTCTGTTTGCGGGCGAGTAGGTATAAGGGCTTGTGATCATGCTCCTGGAACGTCTGGGTATCGGAGTGCGGGGCAGCGAGAGGCGCGGACTTGTGCTTTCTTGCTTGATCGAGTGTTTGTCCGGAGACCAGAGATCAGGGAGGTCTACTCCTCCTGTGGAGTATGTGCGGAAAATTCGGGCTATGCTGCCGCCTTCCGGTGATTTGTTGATGGGACCCAACGACAGGTGGCCGAGGGCCTTGAGGCATGTTTGGCGGTATTCTTCGCCGTCGAGTGCTATCCCACTTGTCAGCTTGACCATGTTGGGAATCGGACGACTCACCATCAACCCATGGGCGTTCTGCCGGACGATGAAGCTTCTGCAATCTCGGCCAACGTAGCTCGTAGTGCTAGACAAGATCGTCAGCGACGTTGTTCCTCCGCCGGCCTCGACTCACGTTTGACATTGCTATCTTTTGGAATCCCGCGCCGACAATCTCGCCATTGAGAGGTTGAGAAAACATTGCACGAGGTGCGGGTATGCCGCCGCGCATGGTGAATCGGTATGAAAGACCCTACAAACGAGTCAGCTCTAGTTGAATGAGCGCCCTCGTGACATACCTGACATTCTGCAACACCATATTTGCGAATCTGATACGGCGGTCGCCCCAGCGCATTATTCAGATCGGCCAGCTGCGTTTTGGACATGCCATATGAGATACGAAAGAGGATTTCGAAATGCGGGTCTTGTTGCCGTCGAGCGACTTGCGTCTTGTTGGTCAAAACTCCGGCGTAGAGTGTGGTCATGACGGACGGCCCGACTTGGGCAATGTCAGCATGAGAAGCTGCTTTGAGGGATGACCTACCTCTCAGCTCTCTCGCTCGATCCTTGTCCCAACCTATTGCCAGGATTGCCAAATCGACGCAGTCGCCGACACCGGGTATATAGTCTCTCTGTTGACGGTCAGTACCGGTCGCGGACAGCTTCGCATCACTGACCTTGAGCTTGACCCATCGGAGGTACAGATCGTTATACTTGGATTCCGCCGCCTTGAGCACGAGGCCCTCTGCGCGGGATCAGCCAAAGTTGGGCAATAGCTGACAGAACTCACCCTCGATCCGGGTATTGCTAAGCTTGAACGCTGTCGCGAGTTGCTGCATACAGGGTTAGCGAATAGTCCTGAACGGAACCTGAAAACTTACCGAGGCAGCACGGGCCATTCCTTGCGTCACATCAATTCGCGTTCTTTCCGCTAGCTGACACTGGATTCAGGTCAGCACGCGAGTTACCCACTGTTCCAGCTACGCACAAAGCCGGGTATCTTCCTTATTACAGATTCCATTATAGACCGGCGCGCCTGGTAGCTCTCTATGAGGAGTGACTTGCCATTATAGTGCAAGATGTCGAAATACGACAAGAACAGATGTCGAGTTCTGCGAACGTTGTCAGTCGGTGTCAACGGTTGAAATCGTTCGACTTACCCATCCCTCGGGAGACCATCTCCACGGGAAGACAATTCCGTCAAATGCCAAAACTCTTCGATCCCAGGTCCGTGCCCGCCTGCCCGGTCGGATTCGTTGTACGGCAGCATTTCGGCTTCCAAGATGACGGACGTGACTTCCGGCCCCGTTGGGACCGCATGCAGACGTTTTGAGAGGAGCTGGGGATGGTATTTATCGTTCAGTGGCATTCCCAAGCTGCCGAGGATAATACTGCCATATATATCAGTATATGCATCGACCTGTTGTGAGAACATACTTGTGCGTTTCCTTGCGGTCTTCGGTACTGTCCCTCTTAGACTTGGAATAAATCTTGACGCACGGCCGACCATCACGAAGCCAGACGTGAATTTGCATTCTAGTCTCCCCAGTCAGACGTGATCCCAGGACAAGTCAAGCGCAACTTACCGTTCCCCATCGTACTTGGTCTCTGCCCAGATCACCTTCGTCTTCCTGCCTTTCGGCCCCGCAATCATCTTTAAAGCCGATTCGATGGATCGACCCTTTTCGCACTTTGGTATCTGGCGCCAGGCGTCAGGCCTTGTTCGACAGGCGCGGAGGATGTACCCACTTCAACGTTTACGCCTACAATCGGGCCTCCATCCACTCGTTCCGCCCCAGGTTTCCGTCGTCCTGCACCCCCACCGATCGCTTGCACACGCCTACAAACGTAATCCAAATCCCCCGTCACCCTATACATCTCCCTCATCTCCCAATCCCAGACGTTCATCGCCGCATACACATCCAAAACGGGGGGCGGCTTACACGTCGTCGACAGCTGGAGCGCGATCGCCGGCGCGTGTGCACCGCATGGGAGGGGACAAGTGATCGGTCGGAGGTCGAGGAGGATGAGCTGAGTAATTGTGCAAAGTGCTTCGGGGTTGAGGTTGGAGGTGTATATCGTGCGGAGGATAGTTTCGCGACCTCGGGGGTTCCGTGGACGGTCTAGAAGGGATCAGGGGCTTGTCGTGGGATGAAGAGGAGAGGACTCACCGGCGCCGAGGTCGGAGAAGGAGCAATAACACGCCAGTTCGTCGAGCAGGCGGTCTATATCCGCCAATGAAAGACTACACCCGTTTGTAAAGCCCTGGTGGGACATCAGCGACAACATCGCCAGCGTCCATCTGAACTCACTCTCCCCGCACGCCTGAGCTCGGCAACCCTCCTCACTTCATCTCCCAAACACGCACCCTGCCCCACCTTTCCTTCATCATCCCACCCCTTAAGTATCCCCTCATGCGCACTACTCAAGCCCATCGCCTTTGCAATCGCGCTCGCCAGCGTCTTTTCCTTCATATTATACCGTCGGCGGACCGTAAGATGTGGGAAAAGCAGTCGAAAGAGGACGACCCCAGTATCCTTCGGTAATGGATTGGGGAATGCGTGGATATACTTTTGAAAGATTCTGGAAGGGTCGGCGGCGGCGTCGAGTCTTCCCAGGGCATGAACGAACCCGGAGAATCTGCAAGGGCGTGAGATCATCCACGGGATGAGGTGGGAGACGTACCTCTCGAATGATAGTGGAGCTGTCATGGTGGGTATCCGGGAAATTGCGGGGATTTGAGGAGATGGATATGGTAGGTCACAGACCATCCATCAACCTTGAACGATCAGTCGAGCAGAGAGAGAGAGAGCGTCGTCTTTCTTGTCTCAGAATAATCAGGCCGCATCAAACCCATCCCGCGTCGGCGCGTCCAATATGACGCGAAGCTTTGATTCCGCTCAATTAAGACGGGCACATTTGGGAGGAGAATATCTGGTAATGTAGGCTTTGAAGCTGAAGCAGAACCACCTCTACCAATCTGCCGTGGAGAGGAGACATCGTTACGACGTCAATCATCGAAGAGCGTTTGTCAAGTGATTGGATTGTAGCTACCCGAAAACAAAGCGTTCGCGCACAAACTGAACGTCGTGTCGCGCAACACCTTGCGTTTGATCAGAGCCCCCAGCAGGGGTCCGACAATGAAACGGTGCATGCCTTTGACTTTGTCAAGCTGCAGAGATTGTGAGAATCTTCGACAGAGCATGACTACTCGAACGCGTCGGACTTTGACGTCCTGGCTGTTCTTGTCGCATACTTCGAATCCCAATAGTTTGGGTAGACATGCATCTCCGGAGCCGGCAGAGGGACGAGCCATTGACATGACATGAATGAAACATATCAGACTGGTGGTCCAGCCATCGGGTGGAATCTACTCAAAACGAAGGGTTGGTACGCGTATGTATGGAAGCCGGCCGGATATCGCTTCCGGACCCCTCGTTCGAGTAGATACTCACGCAGCGGCTCACCGATACGTCGACAAAGGCATTGGAGGCCAATCAAGCCTTCCCGGCTGTCGGGCGACATGTCAGTGCCAATCTACTCGAAATAAGAGGCTGGAACCTAAACGTTGCCAGCGTAACTCAGGGATTTTCGAGTACTGGAAAATCGCGTAGATATGCTTGTTATAAATCTGCGGGATGTTGTTAGGGATAAGAACGAGGTGAAGATGCCTCTTCAGTCATTACTCATCGACAGGACCACAATTAACCAAAGACACAGCGTTCACGGGCGCTTCCCCCGAGCCTCTTCATAGATAGTAAGACCTCGATGTCGGATGGGTGCCGCAAGGAGCGAGTGGGCTATAGCCAGGAGCACTGCTTCACGTCTGGAGGGACCATGTTACCAGTCGGAAGTCTGTTGGGCTGTATCTACTCGAATTGCGTGCAAGGAGGACGGGTCATGGTACCACGACTGAATTCGAGGCGAGTCACAGGTCGCACGCCCGGGGCAATTTTCACCGGCGTTTCCCCGTTTTTCGGCCCACGGGAGAAGGGTGTCCCGGCCTGGATACCTTTCCAAGTCGTCTGTGAAGCGTCCGGGTGCAAGTACGCGAAGTCGCCCAGTGTACGTACAACAAGGACCCGTGGCATGACGCGTCGATCTTGAGTAGGCGTGCACGCTATATTTCGACAATGCTACATGTCATGAATGACGCTGTTGATGGAAGCGCGGATAGGGGTCGCGATTTAAAAAAGGTCGTTGTTATGATTGCTGGAAGACAGGCGCGGATTCGCCTTTGCATTGGGCATTGCTTCAGTATTGATGAATGCTCCATCAGATGTATGATATAGTACATAGTGGTGTCCAGATCACTATCGTTTGTCTATCGTATCAAAGCCCGTCTGCATTTTCGCCCTTCCTACCGCGCGTTAGAACCCATTTTCATACCCCTGATCTTCGAATCCTTCCACGTCGGGACATCCCTGGGGAATTCGATCGTAGTATTGCTTCTTCAGCGACACCTTGTCATCTATCGACAAGTACGGCTCGATTTGCGCACAAAAGGCCACAAGCGGCGTCGGATTTTCGGGTACGTCTGGGTGCTCCTCGGCATCGTCAATTCGAAATTCAAACGTTTCCAAACTCGGCAACATCTTGGCAACACACCGAACCCATCTTTCCAACCGTTCCGGTGACGGCAGGTAATGTTTCCTGATGATATCCCAATACGTTGGAACCGAGGGCAGGTCCATCCTCATGCGCAGACTACAGTCCTTTCGCGACGTCATTTGTGGCTGTTCGAGGCGCAGGGAGAACCGAATATGTCTGATCCTCGGATTGAAACGCTTGAAGAGGTCGCAGAAGCCATCCTAGACGGCAAGGAGTGAGAAACACTCAACGCTATGAACAGGATACAGACCAGCAGACAGATGTCTCGATTCCCATACGCATACGGCACGTAGAAACGGAACTCGAGCGACTGCAAGTCCGGAAAGTCATCCGGCAACAAGACCCGCAGCGGCGTCTTTTCCCCTCCGAAACGTGTCCTCCTCGTCTTCGGCGTCTTTCGTGCAAATCTTGATTGTAAGATCAAGAACGAGGTTGCGGACGTCCTTGAAGTGCCGAGCGAGGTACGTTATGTGTCCCAGTCTTGACGTTTCGTTAAGAATCGGCGCGGCTTCGTCGTACAACATTGCCGTTCGCTCGTAGTAGCCATCCCGCAGGATGAGCGTATCGACCGACGTCCGTTTGATTCCTGATGGCAAGAGCTTCTCCTCGAAAAGACTAGACGAATGAAAGATGTCGAGCACTTGAAGGGGAGAAGGGAAATCCCACGTGGAAGGGCCGATTGGCAGACGAAGCGGCCTCGTTTGACCGTAATGCTTGATGGCTCGTAATCTCGGGAACGCCTTGAGTAGTGGTCGATAGTCTGTCCTTCCGCCGAGGTCGAACGCTTTCCGATTTCGATAGATGACCAGGCCGCTGAGGTTAAACTGTGAGAGAGAACAGGTGGACCTGACATATTACTTACGTAGCAGCAACACGATCCGCAAAGGGGATCTTGTCTACCTTGGCCTGAAGATTCGTAAAGTCGTCCTCGATCGTGACCACCCTCTTCTTGTGTCTCATCACCAAGCCCTGCCTCATCGTTCTGCAAGTGTTGGAAAGGCTGTTGACATCCTTGTTCCACGAATCCAAGAGTTTATCTCCTTACCAAGGGGTCTTGACGCCGATGTATTGCATGCCCCTGATCGGCGTGAGATGCCAGACAATTTCGTCGATCAACTCCGCCGGAAGAGAGAGCAACGAGGTCTGGGGCGAAGATGCTTTCGGTTTCTTGGATCGGTTCTTCTTCTTCTTGCTTTGGCCTTTGGACGGGGTCTGCGACCGTCGAGTCGGGTTTTGGGCAGTCGAGGAGATCGTGTCCATCGCGGTCACCATCGAGTTGGCACTCACGATCTGACGAATTGCATCAACCTGACTCTCTCTGCAACTGATGCTTCTCCGACGTGCATTTCTCGAGTTCTCTCTTCAGCCTGTCGATTTCCTGGAGGTAAGCTGTCATGCCGTCCGATGGTTTCGACATGGCAAGCCCAGAGTGGCGTGCGCTGGACGAAGGCGTGCCAAGTGCGAGTCTCTGCGCTTCAAGTCATCACAATCCACTGCTTCATTATCACTGAGATCCATACATGGCCACAACCTTTGTTCCAGTCTGCATCCGTTGCCTCCACTCCCGAATCCATTACGCCTACATTTGATCTTGAACCCCGGGAGCTAACCCGAGGCCAGGATTAAGGAGACGCATCCCCACGACGTAAGGTTAGTATCTGCCGTCAAGCCACGAAGCAGGGCGAACAGGGGAAAGGTAACGTGAACACGATGAAATGTAAATGCAACTGCACGCATACACGGTGCTTCTGGGCACGCGTGTGCGAATCAAAACTAGTGTACAACAAGCGTGTTCATTCGGGTCACCGACTGTCGTTGATGCTGGTGGTAACAAACGTCGGTGATGCGTGCGCCGGTATTATGCAATAGGTGTCGGCGGACAGGCGGATTCGCCAAGCTGTCTGGTTTCGAGGCGCTCCTCAGGAAGATTCCTGTAAGAACAGGGTATAGGCACTGCAGAACAATTAGCACTCGTCGCCCGCGGGAAACGCTCGCCGCACTCACAGGTTTCTTGTTTCTTCTACGAACGGGTAACCCAGTGTGCGCACGAACGCGTCCCACTGCTCAGACTCCCACGGAGGTACCGACACGCCGACGAGAATCTTTCCGACATCTGGCGAACTGGGTTAGACGGCATTCCAGTCGACTGCGACAGATGACGCACCTGCACCGTGATTCCTGTAATGGAACATGGTGATATTCCAATCCGTCTGCAAACCGAGCAAAAACTTCCGCAGCGCTCCCGGTCGCTCGGGGAATTCTGCAAAAGCGTAAGCGGGTGAATAGTTCGCGCCAGGCTTCAACTCACCGAATCGAAAGATCCTCTCGTGCTCGACCTTTTTCTTCCCACCGACCATATGACGCACATGACTCTTGGCGAACTCGTCATCGCTCAAATCCACGCTCTCCATCCCCGCTTCCGCCATCTTGCGCTGCAATCCGGCCAGCTCCTCTGCACGCGCTTCCGGCGAAGGGCCTGACGCCGACGACGGCGACGAGTTCAAGAGGAACGACGTGATGATGTACGCTTCCTTGGCCGACGAGTATCGATAGACAAACTCGGTCGTCGCTCGCGGGTGAATGATCGAGTGCAACTTGACGAAACTTTCGGCGAGAAGGTTGGAGCAATGAATCGGCGTAGTAGGAGAGGGATCAGCGGGGGATTGCCAGGGATAGCAAGGAGCCGCGTGATGCACGGTCATCATGCGGGAGAATCTACGTCACAGAACGCAAGCCCATGCTATTTTGTGAATATCCGTACCCAAGTTTTGCAAAGGTAGACAAGCATGGGCTGTGGGAGAGAAGAGGTAAACGGTGCGGGACTCACGATCCAGGTTGCTCGGGGATCTTGACGCCCATCAAGACTTCTCGTCCTTCACCCAACTCGGCACGTTCCGCCACGAATCGTAGCCTTCCAAAGTTCATGTTGGCGCCACTGACGACGGCGACAAAGCGTTTACCACTGTTCTGCAAGCCTCGTTCTTGAATGTATGCCTTGAGACCGGCGAGAGCGAGGGCACCGGATGGCTCGGGGATCGCTCGGGTTTCTACCCGGGGGGGTTCAGCGCGGCGCCTTCTTTCCCCTGCGAGGGCGACTCACCTTCGAAGACATCCTTGATCGCCGCACAGATCTCGTCATTCGATACCAAGACGACGTCATCCAGCAGATTCTTGCACAACCTAAACGGTTCCTCTCCGACGATCTTGACGGCCGTACCATCCGCAAACGGTCCAACTTCTTGCAACATGACTCGCTTCCCTGCGGCAATACTTCGCTTCATGGCATCCCCATCGTGGGTCTCGACACCGATCACCTTCATTTGGGGCGCGATCCGCTTCGTATACGCGGAGATACCGGCGAGCAAGCCACCTCCTCCGGCCGAGGCGAAGATTCCATCGAGGGATTCAAAGTCCTTGATCTGACGTGCGAGTTCAACAGCGACGGTCCCTTGTCCGGCAACGACCATGGGATCATCGTACGGCGGGATAAAATGCAGCCCATACGTCTTGGCGAGTCGTGCGCACTCGGTCTTGGCTTCATCAAAGTCTTGTCCATGAAGCACGACCTTGGCGCCCAATCGCTCGACGTTGCGCCACTTGATCGAGGGTGTTCCGGTGGGCATGACGATTGTACACGGGATCTTGAGATGGTATCCTGCCAGCGCGACACCCTGAGCGTGATTCCCGGCGGAACAGGTGACGACGCCCTTCCATCGTTCTTCCTTGGTCAGACTGGCCATCAAGTTGTACGCGCCTCGGATCTTGAAGGAGAAGACGGGCTGCAAGTCTTCTCGTTTAAGCCAGACTTCACACCCGAGTCGACCAGAGAGGTTGACGGCGAGCGTGAGCGGTGTTTCCTTGAGGTTCAACGGCGGAGAGTAGACCTTGGCTGGAGGGGCCGTGAGCTCAGGCTCAACACATTGCTCGACAGGCTTACAAAGCAAGATCATTCGCATATAATCCGGCACCAACTCATCGCTCCCCTCCTCCTTGTGCAAGAAATGCTCCGGCAAGCGCTTGTACAGATGCGACGGTACGTCTGGATCCCCATCCGCGAGCGTATGCATCTTTGGGTTCTGCGGCATCGGAGCGGACGACGAATACTCGAGCTGTAACGGCGGAGGATAGGCCGCTCCCGGCGAGGCAGGCGGCGTTGTCAAGGTGAAACTGTTCGAGGACATGATCTGCGCGAGGGACGTCGGCTGTGGGGAACGAGGTTCTTCGCCCATCTCTTGCGAGTGTGACGCCGAGATGTCGATGACGTCGTGCCCGTTGGCCTTGATTCGCGCCGAGTCTCGGTTCATCATGGCCTCCTCGTGGCCGTTGGCGAGAACGGTATCGCTGGCTTTGGGAGTCGAGAGATCACTGGTTTGAGCGAGGTTACCTTCGTTCGGTAGCTGAAGAGCTGATGCGGTGCCCGACATGCCGAGGGATCGAGAGCTGGGATGTGCTGCCGAGTATCTGTCGCTGCGATGCGACGGTCAGTCAGAGTAAGCACAACCGCAAGAAATGAATGGCAGACTGACAAGGTATTCACCAACGCTTTTGTTTATCGAGTCGATGCTGCTGATCCGCTTGGCGATAAGACGATAAGACTGGGATCAGACTGGACAGAAGCTGGAACGGCGATCGTCGTGTTGTCTCCTGTGACAAAACAAAGGATACGGATGCGGCGTGAATCGATCGTAAAGACTCCCGAGCTGTCTCCGAAGTTAGGGGATATATCTTGCCCTATCTCTGCACGCGTTGCTGACCGTTGCAGGATAGTCGTTGACGATGAGGAATAGCTATTTGAACGATATATAGACTCAAGACTCAACCTGAAACATCGACTTTGCCGAAATCTCGCGCCAGTCACCTCTGCGCGCTAGCATGAGCATCCGTTTTTCGGACGGCGGCAGCCAGCCGTTTCGTTGCTGGTTTCGCAACTTTACAACTCGATACGATGGGACCACTGCAGACGATACCTCTGTGATCAGGACGGGGAAGCTGACCGAGAGCTTCTCGTGTGCCCATGATCAGGACGAAACATTCCCAGCACACCCACCCAACCCGAAAGCACATCCATGTCAGTCAGTCAGTCACCTCTTTTCATATCATCCTCGCCCAATTTGGAATTCCCATCCGGCCGCCGGCGACATGGCGAGAGGGGCCCTCCATCTCGCGAGATGAGTCAAATCTAGAATATTTTTTGCCATCCCGACCCCTTGCATTGGCTGAATGTGCAGAGCGGCGTCGGCGGATGCAAGTGGTCTTGATTGTCTGAACTTTCTTTGAGAACCTACTGAAGTGCCGCGCCGGCGTCTACAAGTTTCTTAAGAGCGCCTTGAACACAACTCGAGTGACAGCGCAAGACGGGAGAACTCGCCAGTCAGGCTGCCAGACGCGTCGTGACGGGAACGCCAGCGTCCACACATCAGTCACACGTCTCGATATCGCCGTTGATTATTTCAAAGACAACAACCTCGAGGCTCGATTTGCCCAACTTTTTTCGCGCGGATCAGTTGGATAGGAGTCGTCGAGCGGAGATTCGCCTTGGCGTTGAAGGTGCCACGTTCGAAATAGGAGAATAGGTCGAGGGAGATCGGGTTCAAAAGGTCAGCTGTAGCACCAGGTGAGTACTCTTCTGCATTCGCGCGCCGGAGATGTCCAAGGGTCCTTGCCGGCGGCGGGCGGCGGTCTCGAGCGACGTCGAATGCGAGAACAAGGGTACTGCCTCGGGAGAGGGATCCCTTTGAACAATGCTCTTCGAGACAAAGGAACAAGGAATTTCCGCCGTGTGACTAGCTCTATTCTTTGATCTGCGCTCAAACACGAGCCTGCAGCTGCAGATTGACGTTTCACCTTGCTGTTTCTTTATATAATACTCACCGCACTGCCTTGCTCTTCCTTCCTCGCTCTTCCTTCTCCGACTTTTGCACCGCATTCGTTGGACGTGACGATGCACATGGACGACATGACGACGCGTGCGGATCCGACGTCGCCTGATGCGTATCGATCTCCGTTGACGATTCCCTCGCGCGGCGACAATAGGACCGTTCCGCCTATTTCAGCACAAGCAGGATTACATCGAGTGCCGTCGTATCACTCGTATCCTGGCTCTTATCATCCGGAATATCAGTACTACACTTTCCCCCCATCCGCACCGGTCGTCCCGAATTACCTTGGTGCAAGATCCGTTCTCCCACCACCGCGCTCGTACGGCACCACAGTTACCTCGTTCGTACGCCCTTTCACACGAGACTTGCCACGCGTTTCACCCGAACCCTGGGAACACACGGAATCCAACCACGCGACGACTCATCGTGTGGTGACGAGACCATTGATCGCCAAGAGTCGAATCCACACGACGGATACAGTATACGCCGGGCCCAAAGGCAGGAATCTTATCGGTCCGAGAGAACAACCTCGAAGGCCTACCATGGACAGTCCAACACGCACACAGTCCGGGAAGAAACGCAAGAGTTCAGACGGAGACGACCACGACGAGGTGAAACCCGACGTCGAGCGTCTCTCGGAAATACCAAACGCGTCATCAGACGCACAAATCATCCCCGGCGTCGCACTCCACGGCTCATCCACGTTCTCGACGACACGTCCAACGCTGACAAGCCGTCCATCCGGATCCAACGTATCCCTAAGTTCCAGCCCCGGCCGAACAACGACGACGACGACGGCGCCCGCTTTCCCCACTAGACAGTCGGTCACGCCGCGCGCGTTCCCGGTCGTATCGAATGGGACGATCAACCCGAACGCGCGAGGCCTCGGAGGGGACGGGCAAGGGCCGGTGTTTACGGATACGGGGGAGACGACGACGGAGAATGGGCAGGATAAGTTGAAGAGGAAGAAACCGAGGGTGGCGTTGAGTTGCGCGCAGTGTACCAAGGTGAGTTTGGGGGTGGAGGATTGTGGACCGGAGCTGATGCGTTGTGCAGAGAAAGCAAAAATGTAATAGGGAGATTCCATGTCAGCATTGTATCGGTGAGTGCGTTGTTGGTTGCGCGTTGACACGGTGCTGATCTTGCGCAGCTCGAAAGGTGAGATCGTCGAGGAGACTGCGAAAGCTCAGGTCTGACTGAATGTAATCCGGTGTACGTAGATCCCAGAGCAATGCGTAAGTAAAATCCAACCGCCGCCGACGCGCGCTAACGTCCCCTCAGACGCTCTACATTCCCGGTGAACCGCTACCGAAATCGACAAGGATCCCAGCATCCGCCCGTCGCCAATCGTCACAGCCGGGGCAAGCACCGTCGCCGCACAAGGCCACATCCGTCAAGCCATCACCCGCGCCGCAAACCAACAAACCACCGATGCCCCTCCCACCGCGCGCAACGACGACGCATCCGCCGGCAGGGTCCGTTCCGTTACCGATGACGGCACAGCAACGAACGGGATCCGTTCAACCTCGACCGTTGGCGATGATGCAGCCTCAACCACCACCCGCGGTGCAGCCGCGGCGCGCATCGCAGAGCATTCCGAATAGCGCAGCTGCGTCCCGCAGGGAGTCGGGAATTTCGACGGGCAACATGGTCTTGCCGACTCAGCCGCAGACACAGCAGGCACTGGCGGCACAGTTCCAAGCGCTGTTCCCGTACAACCACGGAATGGAATTCCATGCGCCGGAAAGCGTGTATACGGAAGGATCGTCGTTTGAAGCCGAGGTTCTGCAACGATTAGAGAGGATTGAATCACTTGTTCGGTCGTCACCTCACCAGGCTCTCGTCAGCGGTAGTTCTGGATCCATCGCCAGACCGGCCGAAGGGTCGATCACCGACTCGCGCAAGGACGAGCACGAAGGTCGACCGCTCGGGTTCAGTCGATCCGCCTCTGCGGGGGAAGGCGCCGGTGTCGATGCCGGCAAATGGTTTGCGACGGACGGCACGGTACCCTCGATCGAGGGATTGCGCGGAAGTTCGACGATCCAGCTCAACTTGACCGACTGCGGAACGCCCGCGGACAACTTGCAGCGGCTCATCCAGGATTGCGGAGTCTCGCCGATGAAGCTTCGGGATCTCGTTCAGGAGCTTCCGCCATACCCCTTTGCGTCTGCATTGGTCGATTGGTTCTTCCGACACATCAACTATGTGCGGTATCCGATTGACGAGCGCTCGTTCCGACTCTCGTTCGAGGACATGTACAAGAAGAAGGACGGCGTTGGGCCAGAGCCGGGGAATGTCAGGAGTTTACCGTTGATCTTTATCGTACTGGCAACAAGCTCGCGGCTCGCGCCGGAAGATTGGGCGGGCGACGAGCAGACGAGGAGGATGACGAGCTTACGGATGTATTGGTGCTGTGAGTCTGGTGCTTCTGGAGACGATCTCATCTGACCCCGTCTCAGCGAGAAGGAGTCTGTTGATCGCTATCGCGATTCAGCCCGAAAGTTTGGAGTTGGTGGTGACGAGGCTTTTGGTAGGTGCCGTCGTACACCGCCTTGCCGTCGCTAACGCCCCGACAGAGCGCCCTCTACCTGGTCTTGATTCACGACAGACGTAGGTCCGATCCCTTCTGCATGAACGCCGCTGACCCACTTTCAGGTCTCACGGAATGCTGGAGTCAGCTGGGAGCGAGTCTTAGGACAGCGCAGGCGATCGGATTGCACCGCGATGGCACCAAGCTGGGCCTCGAGTCAGTACCGCGCGCGTGCAGAAGAACGCCACTGACCTCGTGCAGCCCCTATCTGACGGAATATCGCCGCCGCGTCTGGTCGTACTTGTACCACGCCGATCGCAAGTGAGTGCTCCGCTCATGCATCGCCCGCGCATCGCTGACCCGTCCCAGTTACTCTCTCATCCTGGGACGCCCGCCATCTATCGGGGACGCCTATTGTGACGCGGGGGAACCATGCAACGTCGAGTTTGCAGACATCGAACCGGGACAGCCCATCATTTCCAAGCCTCTGTCCGAGCCCACCTCGTCGACCTTTGTCATCCTGCGAAAGCGATTCGCCAAGATCGTCGGCAAGATTACCCATCATTTCCAGAAATTACACGAACCGGCGAGATTCGAAGACGTCGAGTTTCTCGACAAGGAGCTCAGAAATTTCATCAACGACCTGCCACCACACTATCGTCTGGAAGATGCCGATAAAAGCTTGGATGCATCTCAGCCGTACATTCCGATACATCGATACTATCTCTCGACCGAAATCCTGTTTATCATCATTACGCTGCATAGACCGTGGCTCTTGCGACGTCTGCGTTCCGATAGATTTGCCATGAGTCGAAGAGCGTGTTTCGATGCCGCCAAGATGGACTTTCGCATAGTAGGTGTCTCGCGCGCTCGGACGGCCTGTGCTCATCGTGTCGCAGCGTCAGCAATTCAGGAAAGAACATCCTGGCGTACACAATCCGTACTTTGGGGGTCAATTTCGAGAATTTGTGAGTCCTCTGCATGTCTGCACGAGCTCTGCTGACCTTTTCCCAGAATGCGGCCATGATTGCTGTAAGTTGCGTTCCCATCCGCGTTTCCTTGCTGACCTTTTTCCAGGGCATTTCCGCAATTATATTCCCCGTAAGTCGACTTGACGTGCATGTCGGCGATGGCTGATGTCCCTGTAGCGCGGTCAAGATGCGGATGAGATGCGCCTCATTCTTACCACTTTCCTGGATCAAAACCCCTTGGACAAGCAAGCGAACAGGGATCAAGCGTCGCAAAAGGAAGTGGCTATTGTGAGTTGAATCGGCCGACGCGGGATGGCAGCTAAAGCCTCGTAGATCTACACGCTCTGTCGCCGCGCGCATCAAGTCCTCGAGCGCAACGAAATCACCAACAGTGGCCATCGCAGTGAATCTGTTGCTCTCCTGCTTGGTTTGCGCGACGGTGACGGCGTCATGCAAGGACCGCAGCGGGTCGGCCCGCAGCAGAGCGAGTCGACATCGTCCATCTTCAAAAACCTGTATTCGGCCATGGTCAACGGCAACAATGCCAAGCCGAACAGTCCGGCGCGCATGTCGACGACGGCGCCGTATCAGCCTCTCAATATTGCCGGCGGGCATCAGCGTTCGAACAGCTTTAGCAATTCAAGCCTCCAGGAACACAGTCCGGCGTCTGGCTCGGGATCGGGTTCCGGCTTTGAAGACGAGCATCCGCAGCGGTTGTTGGATCACTGGCTCTCGGCCAACAGCTCGATGGCTATAGGCCACCCCTCTGATGCGGATATCGACGCTCGCGTCCTGGGGCAAGCCTACGGTCTATTTGGCGGCCTCAATCAGCCCTTGCTCGGCATCTCGGCAGAAACGATGGGCAACGGCTGGGCCGGAATGACTCCCGGCGATCCCGGTCTGGGGCATACGGACCCGCTTCTGGAAGAGGACATTCCGCACGAGCAGCGGCCGCAGCAGGATATCTTCCACACAATCTCCCATCGAATGGCTGGCGTTCGCGCAGAGGACGGCCTGTTGGCTTCGGGCGACTCGGCGCTGGACGTCACTGGGCTCTCGAGTACGGTTGCTGCGCCCGAACAAGCCGCTCCGGATATTGGCAACCCGCTGGACGATACGTACTGGAATACATTGATTGATGGTGAGTTGCAGGCCGCGCCAGACGATCAAGGCTGACCGGTTCGCAGGAATCATCAATTCCGCATGACCAAGATCTGTTGTATAGGGCACCGGCATATAATATTCTGTTACAACCTGTTGCACGCGCACGTACATCCGGCCACGGGGCACTCTGTGTGGCCGTCGACGTCGTCTTGGTTGCCCTCGAACCACTCGATCACGTGTTTCTGATGCCCGCCGTGATGGCAGTTTTGGCAGAATACGAGCGCGTTGGCGAGCGTGCTGCCGTTCTCGTCTTGTTCCGGTGTCGTGTCAATTTGGAGCAGGCAAATCGAGCACCGGGGCAGGCGGTTCGTGCAATTGGTGCAATACGTGCGCGAGGTGATTTCGTTCGTGCCAATGTTGCCCGTCAAGTCTTTTTGACAATAGTTGCACCGGAGCACGATCTGTTTCGGCGTGCTAATGTTTTCCCCGTAATAGCGCGCGATACTGCCGCGCATCATGTCGTACCTCACGCGTGCCTTGAAGCACTTCCATCCGTCCAGCAGGTCACGATACGTTTCGATCCAGCGCGAGAGGTTGCCAATCTTGGCGGGTATCAGTGCGCCGATGATGGCCGCCGTTTGGATATCGCCCGTGCGGTCGAGGTACCGCTGGACGAGCTGTATTCCGTCCGTCGTCAAGCCGAGCAGGACGATCCCATGCAGCGACCCGTCCTCGAGGCATTTCCGCGCTTGCTCCTCGAGGAATCGGGAGAGCATGTCGTCGCCGACGAACCTGATAGCGAGCACGATCCGCTCCAGGAGCGGTAGATCGGTGTCGTATAGAATCTCGCCCCACGAGGTGTCCCCCGCAAGACTCTTGACCATCGCACGGAGGTACGGGTCGCTCAGTTCCATGTGCAGGACGGAGGAAGGTTCGATCCGACGTTGCATCAGGAGCGTGCCCATCAGCCGGTGTTTCTCGTCTGAAAAATCAGCGCGGCCATACGACATGACGAGGGGGGGGGGCACATACCCTTACTGTTGTGCAACATCGACACGGCCGTCTGCGTCTTTTTGTTGAACAATGCAATACACGCTGCCTTGGTCACCTGCGTCTGTGCGATTCTACTCGTCCATCAGCCCAGTCCTCGCCCGACCGGAACAAAACTCACCGCTCAATCTCGATATCCAGCCGCTCGCCCGTCAACTCTCCACAAACGGCCAACATCAACCTCCGATGCGGCGCTTTCGGTCCGTCCGAGACGAGGCCGGCTTCGACGAAATCGACCTGTCGTTCCGCGAGGATCGCATGTAGCGCGCGGAGGTAGTCTGGGTTCATACTTGGATCTAGGGAGCGTCCCGAGCCGTGTGGTGACCACGTGGTGTGTCTTGTCCATTCTGGTGATGCGAGTTCGGGGCGTTTGGGCGAAGAGGCGTTGCGCGCGTTCCAGATCCCGCAGACGCCTTGCAGGCAGAAATCGAACCCGTCGACGGCCGAGGAACGGGCTCCGGCGGGTTTACTCATCAGATGGACGAATCCTGCAACGGGTCAGCAGTCACGACAAGGGGAGGTATCGGTACGTACGATCCAGCCACTCGAACAATAGCCCGCCCGTCGTCGGTAGCCGACTCTCCACCAGATCGTTCGCCATCAACTGCCACACTGATCAGCGCCGCCAAGCCACCCAACTTGCACACTCACGTCCAACCCGAATCCGGCTTCCGCTTTCCGGCGCATCAAGACGCCCACATCGTCGCCCAACAGCGCGTCCCAATCCATCTGCTCACTCGTACTCACTCCCTGACGCGACGCACGTCGTCCCTCCCTCTCCGCGGGGCCACGACTCGCCTCCCGACTCTGTCCCCCCCACGGATGCCTCCACGCCGTCCCGGCATTACTGGACGCGCCCGCGGGATCCGACGTCAAATGAAGTTGCTTGATGTTCAATGTCGTTCGCGCGCCCTCGGGTTGTCGACCGCGCGAGACGGAACGGCGGTCCGTTGGCGTCGGGGCCGTCACGATCGGTGGGGCGGGAGCGTACTCGCCCGATGGTCGTGGGGATGGCTGACCTGATGATGTCCTCGGTCTCAGAAGAGACGGAGTATCGGCGTCGTCCGCGACATACGCCGCGTCCCCTGCCCTCGACGCCACGGCAACGACAGGCGATCGATGCAACGTATCGACAAACATGGTCGCGTCCCTGCACACGGTCAAGACGTGTTCCTGTGCCCTTCTCGCCGAGGGCAAGAACGTAAACGAGGCGAGCGACTGAAGCGGCCTCGATGCGCCCCTGACGTGGGTCAATGCCGCCCACGACGACGACGACGACGACGATGACGAGGCGGAGGGCTCCCGTTCGTCCTCGACGTGTCCGGAAACAACGTCGTACACAAGTACCCCGCCATCACGCGTGCCCACACCGAGAAGCGGCGAGGCATCGTCCCACGCCAAGTGTACGACACCGCCTCGGGACGCCTCAAAGTTCAAGATATCCCCCTTTTCGTAACGCGTATCCCAGACGCGGACGGTCCCGCCCAGGCCTTCCTCGGCCGCGGCGAACAAGTGCGGCGTCGCGGGACTGGCGGCAAGGTGGTACGCCGCCCTCGTCGCGGTCGACCAGGCGACTTGGATCTCGCCCGACGACGACGACGTCGGTGACGGTTGCAGCGGCTGGTGTGTTCCTAGCAGCGATGACGAAAGCCTCGACGGGATCGCGGGTTGATGCGCGGCGGCGGCGGCGGCGGCGACGAGCGGGGTGGATACCTGTGAAGCGTTCCCCGACGGGATCCGCGTCCTCAGATCGAGCAGGCGGATCGTCTTGCCGTTCGAGGAAGCGAGGATGAGGGAAACGCTGTGGGCGAGGGTATCGACGCTGTTTATCGTTTCACTCGGCAAGAGCTGCTGAATTGGCTGTGCTGGCGTTGACGTTGAGAATTGAATATCCAGTCGTCCCTCGGAACCGAGGGGGAACCTCCGTCCGGCCGAGGAAGGATACGTCCCGTGCGCGAGGGCCAATTCCAAATCCCAGACCATGAGACTGCACTCGGACCGCGTCTTGTCGTACCCTGCGACGAGGTAGTGCGGATCGACTTTGGAGAACGCGAGGGTGTTGCAGGCGCGATTATGCCGTATCGAGAGTGTCCCGAGGGATCCCGAGGCGGCCGGCGCCGTCGTCGTCGTCGAGGAAACCGCATTCGAATAACTCGCAACCTCGGCTAACCCTGCAAACTCTGCATTCCTCGGCCTCGTCCACCGCTCGACATCCAACAAATGCACGGCCCCGCTCGCGAGTCCCGTCGCCAGGACGCCATGCGCGGACCAAGCGACGCTCCTACTCGGCGCGACGTGCGCGTACCCGTCGACGAGGTGGATCCGGTTCGCGCGCGGGTCCCAGAGGTAGTAGGCGAGGTGGCCGTTTGTGTGGCCGTGTTCGGCGACGATGAACCCTGGTTTTGGGGTGCGGCGGTTCGGATTCGGATCGGGGAGGACGCGGCGGCGGGTTGTTTGCATGTCGGTGGGGAGGGGGGGCTATAAGGGGTGTAAGGGGAGGAAGGGGAACGTATAAGATGAGCCTAGTGGGAGTCGCGGAAGCAAATCATACTCTTGTCGATATCACGCTTCCTCTCCTTTCTCTTCCCTCTCCTTTCTCCCCACCTCCCCACCTCCCCACCTCCCCACCATGTCAGAGCCCGACAAACCCCGCCCGAAAGCATCCGCACGACGCAAACGCATCGTCGAATCCGTCATCACAGAACCGATCCGTCCGCTTCCACCACCGCAAACCATCATCCAACCCACGGCGGGTCCTTCCACTGCCAGCGCGGCCTCGACCTCGACCTCGTCTTCGACCCGCTCCAATCGCCCCCGAACCCGAACCCGACGCGGTGAATCCTCCGTAAACCATACATCCGACTACTCACTCGAGGTACAACCCATCACGACCGCCGCCATCGACCGGAAAGACAAGTACCCCGTCAACGCGCGCGTGCTCGAGATTGCCGGAAAAGTGAGCGTCTTTGGCGAGGTGCAGGGCATAAAGTGTTTCGGGTGTATCGAGGATGAGCAGAAACGGCAAAACGCGTTGGACGAGTACGCTCAGTTGGTGCAATCCGGTCAACCGTCGTCCCTGACGTAAGCCCCTTTCCCCTCGCTTCGTCCGACAATAACGGTGACAGTGGTTACGCTCGGGCAGGCCGGACGACCTGGAAAAGCTAGAAACGCCCATCAAATGCTTGTACTACGACCCGGCCGAAAAGGGCCTCATCAAGGGCGTCCGCATGTCCGACGTAAACTACGGCCGATGCGCAAATTGTATGACGCACGGCCGCGGGTGCTGGTGGCCGACGGCTTCCCTCACGGCGACGACCTCGACCTCGTCCTCCAACAACAACAACAACCTGATCTCTGTCACCCCGTCGTCCGGGCCCGAGTTGGGACACGTCGTGGACGAGGAGACGAATTCAAAGCGGAGCAAGCGGATCGAGGGGCGGCGTGAGCGGGAGCGGGAGACGCCGGTGCAGGAGCCGACGATGACGGTGAAGAAGCCGCGCAAGGCAAGTGCGGGCGCGGGCGCGACGGGCGTGGAGAATGGGAAAGGCAAGGGCAAACCGAGGGCCACGTCGTCGGCCTCGGCCTCGGTACCGGTACCGGTACCGGTACCGGTTCAAGCGGCCGGAAGGGTACCTGTTCAGCCTTTGCCCGACTCGGGGGAACGGCACCTCGAGTCCGAGATCGGGACGGTTCATTCCTGGCGAGCGCATGCGGAGCCGCAAGTCCCGCACGAACCGCAGGTCATGCAGCCTGAACACGTTACACCTCCTACCTCCGAACCTCCTATCTCACAACCTCCTACCTCCGAACCTGACTCACTCGCCGACCAACATCCCCTCGAACAGAACACCGCACCTCGCATCCAACAGCCCATCCCGGAACCCGTCGAAGAAACCAAACCCGCCGACGCAGCACTCGACGCAGCGGACACCCAGGAAGCCCTGCGCCGGGCGTTGGAGTTTATGCAGGCGCATGATTATGAAGAGGATGCGTCCGAGGAGGTGCAGCCCGCGTCGACGACGACGACGACGACGACGGTTCACGCTGTTCCCGAGTTTGTTCCCGACGCGGCTCCCGAGATGGTGAATGGAAAAGCGAGGACACCGAACGGAGAGTTCAACGAGGCGGACGGGACGCCGATGGCGGTGCAACAAGGTGATCCGATGCAAGTCATTCCGGACCAGGGCCCCGCAGAGGTGCACGGGATGCAAGTCGATCAGGGATCTCGTGCGGAAGAGCTTGGGATGGGAATGCGTGCGGACGGGGCGGTCGTGCAGGGTCAGGCGGTGCAAGAGGAGCAAGCGGAGACGCGGGAATTGGGAGAGCAGGAACCAGTTGCGGAACCAGTTGCAGAAACAGTTGCAGAAACAGTTGCAGAAACAGTTGCGGAAACAGCTGCAGAAACAGTTGCGGAACCTCTCGTCGCACAAGGACCAGTCGCGGAAATCGTATACGAAACAATCGACTCTCGAGACCCGCAAACGGAAACGGCCAACGACGACGCTCTCGAGGAAGACGGAGGCGCGTTCGAGACGCAGTATTCGTTCCTCTTCCAGAGTCAGGAAGCCACCGTCGAGATGGAGGTGCAGCCAGGCGACGCAGCGGAAGAGATGGCGATGAATGAAGCATCGACCCACATCCCGAACGACAGGCCCGCCGTCGTCACCCAGGAATCCGAGGAAATGGTCGCGCAAGAGCTCGCGTTTGTGCCCGAGACGCAACGACGCGAATCCATCGCCTCTGCTGCCGACGCCGAGGCCGTCGATCCCGCGGAAGACATGGTCGTCGAGACCGAGCCCAACGAGGTCGACATGCCCAAAGCCGCCGCTGCCGCTGCCGACGACGACGACGACGCCGACGCCGAAATCATCGTGCTCGACGCTCCGGCGGCCGTGTCCTCTTCTGCGGGGCGCACCCGGACCGCGCGATCGACGCGTCACAAGACATCTTCCTGCAACAACAAGCGACGACCTCCTATCGCGACAGAGATCACCTCGACCGATCCGGCCGCGTACCACCTCACCCAAAAGTGGATCGACCGCTTGCCCGATTTCCCCGAACCGCGAATCGTCATTGTCGAAACGTCGGTCCCGCTCCGGTACGACAATACCAACTTGATGTCGCTCGACATCCCGGGAGTCAACAAGGTCTTTCGCAAGTGCACCGGATGCACGTTGCGCGAGTGCGAGTGTGCGCCCTTGCCGTTGACCGAGGCTCAGGAAGCGACGCCGCACGCGCAGTATCGTCAAAATTCCGTCCTCGACGCAGCCGGATGTCTCACCTGTCGGATTTGCGGAGTCGTCTGCAGCTTTACGCTCGATCCGCCCATCTATGGGGAATACGCATCGCTGCCCTCGCCGCGGACGTTGGACGGGATGAAACTCTTGCCGGAAGACTGGGATACGCGGAGCGAGATCGACGGTGTCGAGGCGGAAGACGACGAACAAGCAAAGCACGCCGATCCGACGTTTCTCCAGAGCAACAAGTGCTCCGGCTGCATCCTTCGACAGTGCCTCTGTATCGCCCTCCCCGCGGGCGAAGGTCGAGGCGGCGGCTGCATCAAGTGCCAGGAATGCAACGTCGCGTGTTCGTTCGGTGTCGCGACGCCCAAAGCCGACGGGAAGACGGTCGTCTGGGCCGATGCGGATTCGAGTAAGGCGGGAGGACGGGCGCTGAATGGCGGGGKGGAGAAGAAGGGKGCAGCATCAAAACGACGGGTACTGGCGGCGGCATCGGACGACGAGGAAAGGCCGGATGGGATGCAGGTGGACGAGTAGGCGGTTGGGTGTTGTTGAGTTGCCGCTTCGGATAGAGGTCGCGCTGGGTCGCGCGCTGGAGGTCGCGCCGGATTCGCGCTCGAGACGACAATGGAGTCGCTCGCTGGCCACGTGCCATGTTTGTATCACAAAGGTTTCGCATGGGAAACCGAATAGACCATGCTCGAGGTTGTACTGTCCCCTGTTTTGTCCCGGTTTCACTCGATGGTCATCCTTTAATTGTTGTCCTTTGTGCCGAGGGCGAGTTCAGGGTCTTGTGTTTCGGTGGGCGGCAGCCGGGACGCATATAAGCCGGTCATTCGATGGAGGATCGTCTGTCGGGCATACACCAACCCAACTTCCCCGTCGAGCGTGGCACCCTTCGTTTCACTAACATCCGCTCTTTAGCGCCAATACGCCCACCACATCTCACCCAGCTACATACCCATTGATCAGCCAAATGTCGACCGAAAAGCCATCAGAAACCCACTCAACAGACAAGAGCTCACCCAAGAAGCTCGGCACGGTTTCTACCCAGTTGGCCATCCTGAAACCCGAAGCAGGCGAGGGCCGAGGCTCTGCATTGGAGTGGATCGACACTGGCCTCGGATGAACCGTCTTTATTACCTTGCTTTTGCCCGTCTTTGCAAGCGCAAGTCTCTATCTCTGGAGCGACAGCAGGGGCAACACCTATCCGCTGCCCGGCACGGTTTCCATGGTCAAGAATGCCATGTAGGTCTGAGTCCTACGGCCCGATCATTGATGCTGACATGACCCACAAGATCGGACGACGAATCGGTCGCACAGACGAATGCCATCGACAATGCGTCCGTAGCGGCTCTCGATGGAAACAACCTCACATACTGGCTCAAGTTGTTCAGCTTGGGATGTAAGCCGTGCGACTATCATGATCGTGGGTATATCTAATGCTTCCCTCGTAGGCGCCTTCCTCGTGTCCACCGCCGGTTACATCTTTGCTCGAAGGCTTTACCAAGCCAGGAACAACGATTCCCACCTGAGCGCAGTTGAGGCGATACGGGTCAAGCTCCGCTTCATTCCCATGGGACTTGCTTTCATCGGCCTGGCGCCCTGGCTCTTTGTCATGATCAACGTCTCCGATGCCGGGTTCGAGCAGGGCCCAGTGCTCTATGTCATCGATACCGGACTGGGCGCCGCAGTTTTGTGGCTTGGCATTCGCTTCTTCCGGATGCGTGTGAAGGAGAAGCCTTCGATGGCGACGGTGTGAGGTGTTCTAAGGACTTGCATAAAGCAGAGGAACAGCATCGACCTCTATGTGTCCAGGCCGTTCGCATAATGTATAATCCTCAATACCCCTCGTGCGATTTCCCAGCGGTGGGGCGATTTAGCGTCGAGCGGGGCTTCCCCTCGTTCTCCTTACAGTAACGCCTCGTTTGATATTGTTTCGGTTCTGTCGTTACAAGATACGCCGTTTCGCTTCTGTAGCAGCCCCTGATAGATACAGGATAAAGTCGACGGGGCGACTTCCGAACATGTAAAGCTGTTGCGCCTCACTGGATCGATGCCCTGTAACGCCTTTACAGCTTCTCCATCTTACGGTCCGTTTCGTCCGTCAAACTCGCCATCCGGGCTTTGTATTCTATTCTAGTAAAGGGGTAGCGCCTGAAGCAGTGAAAAGAGTACGGTGCGTTTTACCCCGGGAGATCCTTTTACCTAGGGATTTGCCCCTCGATATTCACATGTTTCATGCTCGGAGTCGTATGACATGTGCCATCGGGACAATGGCCTTACTTACGTGAATAGACACTGTACATCGTCACCGACTTTCTGACCATCATTGACTCGCGCCGTCGATCCCAGCAACAACCTTGCCGTAGTACCCGCCACTGGCATAGACAGATCTGCTCACTCGCTATGGCCCCAGATTCACCCGATCAGCCCTTTTTCGACGCCAGAGAACATCAGCCTCCGCGTGGCCTCGCCCTGCAACTCGCCATCCTGAAACCCTCAAAAGGTGAAGGCCGAGGCTCCGCACTAGAGTGGATCGACACAGTCCTAGAATGGTGCGCGTTCATTGCCTTGGTATTGCCCGTGTTTGCAAGTGCGACTCTCTACCTCTGGGCCGACGGAGAGGACAACCCTTATCCCCTCCCAGGAACTGTGTCTATGGTCAGGGATGCCGTGTGAGTAGATGCGGTAGTCCTGGCGTTCGTGCTGATCTCATGCACTCAGCTCGAGCAACGAGACGGCGGCGCAGACGACTGCCGTCAGCAATGCGGCAGTCGCGGCTCTCGACGCCAACAATCTCACATACTACCTGAAAATCTTTAGCTTTGGCTGTAAGTCGGACTACAAACCCGTCGGATATACCTGACACCTGCGCAGGTTCTACTATTGTCGTTGCTAGCGGTTACTACTTTGCCTACAAACTCTGCAGAGGATGGCATGACAAAACCTACATCGACCCAATCACAGCGATAACCAACAAGTTCCGCTTCCTTCCCGCTGGAGTCGCCATCATCGGTCTTGCGCCTTAGCTCTTTGTCGTAGCTAATGTGGCAGAGGCTGGCTTTGAGCAAGGACCGCTGCTGTATATTATCAATGCCGGACTGATTTGTGCAGTGCTCTGGATGATCATCCGTGCGTTGCGGATGCGCGTAAAGGTCGTGAAAGACGTGAACAGCGAGAAGGTGTAGGATGGTATAAAGCGGCTGCTCGCTCATGCCTAGCGGAGGCCTGGAAATCCTGAATTGTACACCATATCCGATACTGCACAACCCAATAAATTAGCCTCGTAAATCTCAAAGGCTCGACGATCGCCGCTTGAGGCGACCCTGCATGTGGTCAGTATTCCGCGAGACTCGTGCACAGAACACAGCCCTCGACGACTCTGGGCTATGTCTCTCTGAGCGCCAAGCACATCGTACCTTCAAGCCCGAGCGTTTCAAGTTTTGCATCTTGGTCAGCGACGCCCTCGTTGTGGATTTCTGAAGACGCAATCCAGGGCCAAGTAGTGCAAGTACGCCAAACTGTGCGCTGCTCCCTTCGCCTAATGCACTACCAGCGTCTGCGTCAAATTTGGCTTTGGAAACCCGTCAACCCATCCTACATTTTGGGGTCATTGGTCACCACCAACGGCGCATAACGAGCCTTCATCCGTGTAATATGCTTTCCTGCCTTTTCGGCAAGTCCTGTGCCTGGCGTTTCTCGCTTTTCCTGCTTGCCCCAGGCAGGTCGGCTGGCTCCCTTCGAAGGGATCGCCTTTGGCACATGTCGAGATGCCTGAAAAGCGCAACGCTTTCCCTTACTGCCACGTACTGGCGTACAAAGGACTTGCGTATGACTTCCGCTCAGGGCAACCGAGTAACAGTCATGCATGCGACTGATAACAAGGGGTCTTGATGATCGTGTCTGTTTACTTTCCTCCTTTGCTGCAGGTGAGCCGATGTCCTGCTCATCTGGAAGCTTGCCAGCTGATAGGATTGCGAGCTCTCACGGCTCACCACCAGTTCTTTCGCATAACTTGGGCATGGTGCTTGAAGAGCGGTATACGCAAGCAGGTCATTCCACGTCCAAGAATTGTGATACTTGTTGTCATACGCACACTGCCATGGGGGCAGGGCCACCATATGCACTGTATGTTCCCCGACTACGGACGCACTGAATCCCGACTCAAGGGAAGTCAAAACAGAACGGGGGATCGCAGAAACCCAAGTACGCGAACAGTAAAACATGTCAAAGAGCGTCGCAAAGCTGATCCCCACCGATTAACAATGCATCATGTCCATATACTCTATGACTTGTCCTTCGCTCCGTCCATGTTATCGGGCAGATCTGCATCCCTGTACTCTATGATTCCGCCTTGCCATTCCCCTCCTTGCGCTTCGTAGCAGTCCAAAACGCAACCTACTCGCTCGTCAGCCGGGACCCCGCGACACCTGAGTTGAAACGCACCGTATACTCGCTCCGCAACATGGCCTCTGGATCACCCGTGTACGTCGTTTTACTGAGGGATTCATTCTACACCGCGCGAGGTCAGCCCCCTCCCCAGGGTTTCAGGACACGCCCCACGGGACTTGAGACTCACCGTCAGGTCGAACCCCATCTTCCGCGCCAACGCCTTGACCTCGTCCAAGCTCAACTCGACGCCACCCTCGCCGCGCTCCCGATCGGCGATATTCTCAAAATGCCACAGGAGCGGCCCGACGTTGACCCATACTCCGTCGTCCTTCAACAAGCCACGGATGATTCGGAGGTAGTTGAGCACGTTACGCGCGGTATCGAGGAAGAAGCAGGTGACGACGGCATCCCATGCGCCTTGTTGTTCTGGCGCGATCGCGGCTGGGTCGGGCGGGTACGCGCCGGAATCCGGGGAACGACCGCCGTAGACTTCTTCAAAGTCGCCTGCGACAAAGGAAAAGTCTGCGTTTGCGGGCAAGATGTCGGACGGGATGACATCGGGAATGTGGATGGATTTTAGAAGGTGGGAAGAGGTGGTCAGGTGGTTACTGAAGCTATGTAAATTCGGAAAGATGGCATGGGCTTTTGGGTGGCGTGTCCTACGGAGGGGATCAGCACGTGGGGCGCGGGCGGATGAGTGTGAAGGGGAGAGCGCGCACGAGTTGAGAACCCAATTCGAGGCGATCAACATGTGTGCGGAGAATTCGTTTCCCTGCGATGCGAATCCTACCCCACGAGCGATCAGTACCCATCCCGCAATAGCGTATCTTGAGAACGCCCACCTTTTCCGGCGACTTCGAGCGCTAATCGACCGAGTCCCGCACCGGGGATCAACACCCTCACGCCGCGCCTTCCCACCACCCCATCACCATCAGCCGAGCATCAAAGAAAAGCAGTATGGGCGTACGTACCGGTCACCAACGGGGATATGCGCAAAGTGTCGTTCCAGGGCATCAAGGCACGGAGCATAACATGTATCTCTCTCGGGCTTCCCCTTCCAAGCGAAGCCTCGGCATCAACACGAGCAGAAAACGACCCGGGGTGAAGAACATACCTCGGATGACCAATCCCTCACAAATTGCCGAAGCGTAGAACGGACTTTATCTTGCATCCCATCCCGCTGCGGCTGGTCCTTGGCATTCGCTGAACGGAGAAGAGTTAGCCGCGTCGTGGGGGGAAGGGATGAGAGGGAATGAAGAGCGTACGTTGGGATTTCGTAGGTGCGTGTGACTGCGCGTGGGAATGGGAATGGGAATGGGCATGGGAATGATCGTGCGTGTGTGAATGCTGCGCCGCGTCAGCGAGTTCTCGTATTCGGTGGTCAGGAGGCGAGAGAGCGTACCCCTTCCCCCTGATGCGACGGGAGATCTCCCATGAACGGTTCCGCCCCGGACCGGTACACCTCGTCCAAAAACTCTCCATTCCTACACCGGTCAGCTGCATCCCAAGACACGCCACAAAGGAACGCACCTCCGGATCCCTTCGTCCACTGCATCGAGTTTATCCCTGTACCCGAGCTCGACGAGAAGTTGCCGTTGTGCCTTGGGCAAGGTGAGAAAGTTCATCCGTCGGATTTGGTTGACGGATAGCTTTGAGGGGGTTAGTGGGGAAGAGCAAAGGGGAACGACGACGGGGAGGGGGGCGTACGTGGTACCGCGCATAATCGTCGTAGCTGTTGAGGGTGTTGCGAAAGTACTCTAGCTCCTTTTCCTCTGCGGATTGGGACATGGTGTTGGGGGACAGGGGAGAAGAGGGAATAGAGATATACCTGGTAGATGAGCGTACACTGTTTACAATGTCAGCTGTCGTGTGGCCAGAGTTGGTCTCCGCTTATTGAAAGCGCACAAGGGAGACGTTTCTGTTTCACTACAGGTGATACAGTCGATACAGGTCCATCGTGTTTCATACCGGTACTACCCAGTCACCATGGAGGTGCTCCAGGATGAAGACATGATGAATTTCCAGCCACTCCTTCATCGGTATCAGCAACAACAACAACTCCCCCCGCCGCCGCCCCCGCCGCCGCCGTTGCAGCAGGTCCAACTTGCTCAGCCGAGGCTGACGGCCCACACCGATATCGCCCCGAGACAGGACAAGCGGGGACCGTCCGCCTCGTGTGTCGAGCGAGGCGTCAAGATGGAAAAGGTGTCGTCCACGGAGGAGGAGGAGGAGGAGGAAGTCAAGCGTGCGAGGGTTGTTTTTCCCCCGCCAGAGACGGTCCAAGCGTGAGTTGCGGATTCCCTACAGATCATCGACAATAGCCTCACTGACCACACCAACGTCCCAGAGCCGGACTCGTGATCCACGGCATCAAACGCAAGGGCGCCAAATCCCGCGTTGAAACACAAATCAAAATGCGCATCTCCCTCGTCCAACCGCTCACCCTGTCTTCGGGCCTACCCACCCCGCCGCTCTCCCTCGCCCCCGGGGAACCGCCGTCGTACGACCGAATCGGCACCTTTCGCGCGATCCGACTCCAACCGGGGCTCGGGGTCAAACGCCGCGCCAAGAAAGCGGCAGAGATGGACCAGAGTTTGAGCATGTTGGATCCGGCGTTGGTCTTGCGGTTGGAGACCGAGGTATGGTGTACGGATACCCCGGGGAGGAGGGCGTATGCGTGCGTCAAGTGTGTCACGCGGGAACGGAAGCGGGCGGCGAGTAAGAGTGCCTCGGGGCGCGGGAAACGACGTGCGGCGGGGGACGAGTCCGAGGGGGAGGAGGTCAAGACGGAGGAACGCGTGGTCGATGCCGATGGATTGACGCAGGAGGATAGGGATAAGATCGTCCTCTTCAATTGTGGGAATCTCGTCGAGTTGGTCGAGGGCGAATGCGAGTTGCCGATGAGGGTGACGTGTTATTGCCGACATCACAAGGAAAAGACGGGCTTCCGGTGAGTTTTTTCCACCTCGCAGGGAAGAACGGCGCTGACCCGGCGTAGGATCATCATGAACCTGCGAGACGTCCACGGCCGTCTCGTCGCATCCGGTCAAACACCGACGATCATGATCACCGACGACCACAAGACGTCAGGCGGTAAAGCGCAAGCATCCGTCGGCACGACAACCGACACCGGTATCCTCTCCTCCACCACGGCGGCCTCGCTCGCTTCCTCGCGCGCACAACGGCAAAAGACGACGCGCGAAGCCTCGGCGTCGACGGAAGATGAACGAAGGGCACGCAAGGCGAAACCGTACGATCGGAGATCGGTACCCGTTGTCGCCGCCTCCGCCGCCGCCGCCGCCGCCGCGTCGAACGGGGTGGCATCGCCGCGGAGCTACCCGCATGGACTATCCATGACGCCCCTCAACGGACGCTCGATCCCCGGCTCGCCCGCCGCCGCCGAACGGAATTCCTACTTTTCCCTGCCCATTCCCGGCGTCCAACCGGGCTCCGGCGCGGTCTCGCCGAGCTTGTTGATGGCCGAGGCGGCGGAACGATCCGTCCCAAATTCACCGCTCGGGATCTCGGACGCGTTGCCGGCCATCTCGCAGCGCCTCTCGGATTGGGCCGCGGAGAGTAGTTGGCAGGCGCATCATCAGGGGATGCAGCAGCAGCAGATGCAGTATGCCGGTCTCTACACCGGCGCACAGCCGACGGGATTGGCGTTGAACTTGCCGAATACGCAGAGCGAGACGTTGATCATGGATGAGGATCCCGCGTGGGCGTATGCCTCGAGCGAGGGCGGGATCAGTCAGCACCCGGGGTCGAGTTCATTGAGTCAGGATGCGTTCTCGTTTGCGTCTCCGAGGTCGTCGTTGCATGGTCAGGATCGGTACGGATTCAATTCCGGGACGAGCGGGGCGAGTGATATTTCGGTGAATAATAATCTACAGGTAGGCCGTCCAGAACACTTGACGACTCGCGCTGACGCTTTGCAGGCGCTACGCTTTGAGCCCGAACCGGATTTCGAGTCGATGCTCAATCTCTCGCCGCAGGATTCACCGGTCGACTTGCCGATGGACGACGGCACGAGTCCGACCTCGAATCCGGGCGACTACCAGAACCTGGGATGGTCCCCGCAGCCGCCCGCGCCCGTCGTTCGCGAATCCACCACCAGCGCCACCGCCGGCGGCCCGAAAATCACGCGTCTCGTCCCGATGGAGGGCCCGACGCACGGCGGGATCGAAGTCACCATCCTCGGGGAAAACTTTTACCCCGGGATGGTGTGCGCGTTTGGCGCGTTCCAGGCGCTGACGGTGCAGACGTATGGACCGACGACGATCGTTTGCGTGTTGCCGCCGAGTCCGACGCCGGGACAGGTGCCGGTGCATGTGGTCGACCCGGCGGGACAGATGGTGCCCGGACAGCCGATTTATTTCACGTATCAGGACGCGACGGATCAGAAACTGTGAGTCGGTCGTGACCTTGGTTGACCCCGCGCTGACATCCCGTAGTATGGAAATGGCATTGACCGCCGTCGGCTTGCGAGTCACCGGTAAGGTCGTTGGCGCGGTCGAGATTGCACGACGAATCATGTCGGCTCCGGGCGCCGGGCAAGAGACCGAGCCGCAGCCGTCGCAGGCGCCGTACCGCGAGATGCGCAACAAGGAGCAGGAACTGGCCGACGAACTCGCCAAGACGGTGTACTCGAACGGCCCCAAGGATACGCAGTCGGCCATCCTCAAGTTTCTCGCGGCGTTTGTGGCGCCGAGCCGATCGGGCCGGCGAAAGCACAGTCAAGCGGCGCTCAACCACGTCAACAGTGAAGGCCAGACGATCCTCCATCTCGCCTCGCTCTTGGGGTACGATCGACTCGTCAAGCTCTTGCTCCGTGCCAACGCGACGATCGACATCCACGACCGGAACGGGTACAGTGCGTTGGCGTTTGCCGCGATCGGGGGCAAAGCCGTATGCGTCAAGCTCCTGCTCGAGGCGGGCGCCAAGGTCGGTGCGTATACGTTTACGAATCAGACGGCCTCGACGCTCGCGCACAAGGCCGGGCACGGGGAGCTCGGCAAGTTGCTTTCGGGCGAGAAACCATTGGCGAGGAAGCCGCGGAGGACGTCGCACTCTAGTCGTGGATCCCTCGACGCGGATAACCCGAGCTCGTCGACGGATGCCGAGACGCCTTGCCATCACGGACCGGACGCACTGTCCCCCGCGAGATTGACGACGGCGGCAGATATCACACCGCCCCTCCGGCTGGACGTGAAATCGGACGGAACGGCGACGCCTCGCGCGAGGAACGCGCACCTCGATGCTCCCCCGCCGTACGATGAAGGCACAAGCTGGCTTCAACGCACGCTCTCCCACATCCCGGGGGCGCAAATGATGCCGCCGACACCGCAACTGAGGGACTTGATTCCGCCCGTGTTCTGGGACAAACTGCCCTCGGCGCAACTCCTCATCCCGCACCTGCCGAATCTGCCCTCGCCGCCCAAGAGTTTCCGGCCGGGGGAGATCATGGAGCAGCAGTGGGCGTTGCCGTCGCAGGCGTGGCTGGCGGTGCCGATCCAAGCGTGGATGAATGCCTTGCCCAAGGTCGGCGGCGAGACGACGACGACGACGACGACGACGACGGCGACGGCGACGGTCGAGACGGCTCCACCTCTGGCCGAGGCGCCGGTGAGACGACACAGGACACCGACGCGGGAACGTGAGCCGCCGAGCAAGCTCCGTCGGTTGCCCGCGAAGCGCAAGACCAAGGACGCGCGATACGACGGAATGGAAACCGAGGTCCAGAGGGACAAGCGACGTGAGTCCGGCTTCTTGTTACCCGTCCACACGGCGCTCACTCCCTCACCCTCACCCTCACCCAAAGCGGACCGAATGCTCTTCCTGTTCTGGCTGCCCGTGCTCGCGATGGCGTTCTGCTATACTATAATCACTGCCGTACCGTATGCCGTCGGGCGAGCGCTGCTGGGACCTGTCCTGCGGGCGTTGAGGTTGTAACTCTAGTTGGAGGTATATACGCATGGAGTCTGACTAAAGAGGACCGGGTGCGCCCGGGAGAAGCAGAGTCCCCGCGTCGGGATGGGTGGTCAACGGGAGAGGGCTATCGATAAGGACAGCTTGCCACGAAAGAGAGCGTGGCTCGTCCACGGAAATGCAACAGAATGATGAACAGCAACCCATCAACCGCGATTCGAACATGACATCCAACGACGCCGCCGACGAGCTGACGCCTACAGAGTCCGTCAAAGTGCCACGCACGCTCGCAGTAAACCTCTCCCCGATGGCGGATGATGCAAGACGGCGCAATGGATGGCGGCAGAGCGCAGAGGATCCTGGGGAGACGCCCGAGCTTGAGTTAGGGCCGGTGATTGATGCGCCCACCGACGGCGAGGGGAAAGCCAATGGCGCCCAACCCGCGCCCGAGACCCTAGACATCACGGACGACCCGGTAGAAATGATTTCGCCTACGCCAATACGACGGCTCGACCCTTCCATCCTTGGCGAACCGGCACCGTCCGTCGAACGTCGACACTCACGGTCCTCCACGACGAGCAGCGTCATTCTCATCACCTCGAGTCCCAACCCTTCGGATCCAAGCTACGCCCTAAACGGCGGATTCGATACACAATCACTCGGGATCCCAAGACGATCATCAGCCTCGCGCTCCTCTCCGCGTCCACAGCCCGTCGGCACGGTCCCACTCTCGTCCGAAGGATCCCAACGTTCCGTCTCGCCGGCACCATCCCTACGCTCGCAATCATCACACCACGCTCTCGGACCAGGTTCATCATCCCGGCGCAGTAGTTTCTCCTTTTCCCTCAGTATCGGAAGTGGGAGCAAGTCGCCCTCACCCGCGCCCCTGCAAGGAGACTTGCCCTCCGTCGAGCCGCACAGACAGCACGGCCGGAAATCCAGCATCTCGCGTTCGATCGCGGGCGCATTTGGGTTCGGCGCGGCGAGGGACGATTCAATCAAGCGGGGCAAGTCGCCGGGCCCAGGCGCGGGAGGCCGGAAGTCAATCGACTGGTCCGCGGGGGAACCGAGTCGGATCCCGCCGTCGGCGTCGACATCTACCATCAAGACACTCGCGGAGAAACCAACGCCGGCCGATAAAGCGGGCCAGGTCCCGCCGCCTGTCGCGGCGAAACCGAGTTGGCTGAGACGGACCGCGTCGGGTCACAAGATGCTCGCCGGCCTCGGCCTCGGCTCGTCGTCGGGCGCGGGATCAAGTTATTCCCTCGCTCCGTCCGGGACGTATCGCGATTTGACGGGTGTCGCAGAGGGCGAAGATGAGCCCGTGGAACCGCCACCACCGACGCGCGGCGGTGCGATGGGTCCCCCGCCGAGGTTACCGCCGCGAAGGGAGAAGCCGAGGGAGGCGTCCACGTCAAGGGACGCGCCGAGCTTGCCGCCGAGAAAAGGGCACACTGCGAATGGCTCGACAAGTCGGCTTAGTATCGCTTCTGCGCTCGATTTCCGGAGGCCCAAGAGCCCCGGGCGGATGCCTTCGGTACAAGTACCCGAGCAGCCCCCTCAAGTGCGAGAACCTCCAGTCTTTTCAAAGAGCCTCGACGAGACGAAACTTTTCGAGGCGTCACTGCCCGACTCCAACGGGTTACTACCCCCGCCGCCGCAAAGGGCGGCCCAGTCGATGGACGTCCCGCGGAGACTGCCCAATCGTCATCAGGCGGGATCCTCAACGCTCGGCTCGATCTCGGGGATGCCGCCGCCGCCGCCGGCGCAGCGATCACGCACGCCGCAACGGCACGCGGGCGACCCCTCGAGGCCAGAGAGTATCGTCTTTCCCGCGAGCAACTCGTCATCCTTTCTCCACGCCGTCGCACCGGGCGCGATCGGATCCGCCGTCTCGACCGGATGGGCCGCCCTACGATCGACGCGATCAAGTCTCTCCTTTCCGCATGCTTCGTCGGCCGCTTTCCCGCGTTCGGGAGCAGCAGCGGATTCGAGTTGGATCCGAGTGGAGGGCGAGTCATCACGGACGGGATTGGGTTACGAAGGTCCGACATTGGCGCCCGAGGTCGTCAAGCGGGCCCAGGGTCCAGAGGAGGGGCTCGTGTTTGGCCGGGATCTGGAACATGCGGCAATGTTGTGTCCGATCGTGACGGTAGAAACAGAGACGGCGGGGAAGCGAAAGCAGCGGCATCAGTGTCTTCCCGCAGTGGCAATACGTTGTGTAGATCATCGTGAGTGCCCTCGAAGACCGTGCGACGCTCGCTGACGCATCGCAGTCTCGATATGGGCACCACAGGAGGAAGGCATCTTTCGTATTTCCGGTCGCAGTACACATATCACACAGTTGAGGAAGCAATTCGACGCGGGTATGTCACCGTTAAGCCGCCATGGTCGCCTGGCTGACCCCTTTCCAGGCGCCGATATCGTTCTCGAGCTGTGTGATGCCGGCGATGTGGATCCGCATGCCGTAGCGAGTCTCTACCGGTCGTACCTTCGCGAGCGTGAGTCTGGGATTCCGGTGCAGAGGTCTAGGCTGACGCAGAGCAGTGCCTCGGCCGATATTGACGGACGACGTCATGCCGAAATTCAATCGTCTCCTCGAAGAACAAACGGACGAGGGCGATCTGCGCGTGGAGGCGATGATCGCGGGCATGAAAACAGTTTTAGAGTCGCTCTCGGATTCGAGCTGGTGGCTGCTCAACGATCTCTGTGAGTGGGTCGCTTTCCCCGTGTGCGGCATCGCTGATTAGTCGCAGCTCGAATACTGGCGCTCACAAGCGAGCACAGCCAAGTCAACAAGATGACAATTCAGAACCTCCTGACCGTCTTTTCGCCATCACTCAGGATATCCATGACGTTCCTCAAGCTTCTCGTCGAGCACCATACACGTATATTCGAGGACACGCCCACGCTCGCCGATCGCAGGGGAAACGACAAGCGGCTAACCCTTTTGCCCGATTTGACGCTCACCGACGCCAGCGACGACGTTGCGCTGAGCCCGAGCGCGATATCGGCCCCGCCCGACCCGAGCCAGCAGAGTAGCACCGAGAAGACTAGGTTTTCCACGCCGATAGCCGACAAGTTTGCCCGAGGGCCCGTCGAGATCTCGTTCAGAGAACCATCGCCGCAGCCGCCGATTCAGTAGACGTCATGACGGGATGGATAGTAGCATATTGGGTAATAGTACGAGTGGCAAGTACGAGAGCAAAATGCAAGGGCCAACCAGTGATTTTGGGTATATAATGTGACATCGACAGCCGTCTTGCTCGGATGGGGCGAGATGCCAAGTGCGTGGCGGTGTATCTCAAGTGAGATAAACTGTTAACTGCGACCATTCTCCTGTCGTCGTTGCACGCTTTCTCGCCGCACGTGCCCCATTCCGCGCATGTGATGCATAGTGTCATGCTTCAAGACACACAAAGCGAGGTCGCTGGGGGAGGCTTTCCCGAGCAAGATCCTGCGAGTAAAGTCGTGGACAACGAGGGCTATCTCCTTCCTCTAGCTTGGGAAAACGATTCGTACGACTCGTCTGTTGTTATTCATGCCCTACAGTATTAACACGTCATGACCCGATTCTCGTCGCCATCTCTCCGCATTGTATCTTCATCAATCTTTCGCTATTGTTCTGATGGGAGTATATAGAGAACGCAAGCTGGATTAATGGGCGGAAGGGGGACTACATCTTCAAGCGGAAATCAACAGGTGCGCCTCGAAGGTAGCTTCGGAATTGAGGGTGAATCAAAGGGTAACTCCATAGACATGAAGATATTACAAAGGGCAGAATGCCCGCTATATATAGGTGTTTAGCTATGGCGAGGCATCGTTGCTACGGTTCGTGGAGCGGGCGATATTCGAGGGGAGCAGCGAGCATACACGTACAAGTAACGAGAAAGCGGGTCTACAAGTACCGAGGAAGCGAGCTTGGTCGTACGTGTATCCAAGGAGCGTGCATGCTCGCGCGTGTAACCGCGGAACGAGTACGCTGGGATTAGTGACGAGTCTGCCAGCATACGAGCCCATTCGAGGGAAAGGACGATTGTAAGTCCAGCGTGAAATACGGAGGTTCCCTGGAATGCCTTTGGATGAGCTACGCGTATAGCGAAGTGACGGGAGACGAGCTCAGTCTGTGACGATGACGAAGGTGCATTACCGATGCAGTGGATGAGGCCAGGATTGGTAGTGATCTTTGTGACTGGAGTGTACGAGGTAAAGAGCGAGGTATTTCTCATGTAATAAGAGTCATGACTCGAACTATAATAATACTTGCGATCACTACATAGGTCCTAGCAAGCATCACCTGACTTCTAGGTGTCAGGTGATGTCAGGTCATCAGCTGATCAAACTCTTTCGGCTTAGACGGCTGGCCGTGACGTCCGCCATCAGTTCCGTTATTTCCGATCAGAGATTTGATCACGCGGTTGATCCGTGTCACGCGTCAATCACAAGTATTTGCAATCCTAGTACTCGTACGAGTATTGTTTCTCCAGCTCTGGTCAGCCTGTTAGATATAGCGAGCCTCCAGACTCGATTCTTCTCTTGTATTCCGTTCTGCTCTTCAGAGCTAGTTCGCATGTCAAAGCTATATGTAGAGATACGGCAGTTACCTGGTAGTCGGGTACATAGTCGACGATGACATAACATTCCCTCGTCCTTTTTCCTCCACTACCGAGAGTTGACTAAACTCTCTTGAATCGGCTCACCTCTCGCATCACCTCAATCAATTAGTCGCGCGCCGACTTCGCGAGCAAGACTTCATCACGAAGTACTTCTCCCATCAATCAGACTTCATCGCGAAGTCTTCTTCACGAAGTCCATCATTGCATCAAACGGACTTCTTGACGAACACTTCGCCAACAACACTTCGTCGCGGAGCTTCGTCAAGGAGACTTCGTCGAGCGCACTCTTTGAAATGACTGGTAGCTAGCCCAGAATACGTATATATATAGGAGCACTTCTCAGTTGTATTCTTGACTAGCTACATGCTTGATTCACCCTTTGATTTACCTTTAATTCCGAAGCTACCTTGAGTGCAAGACTTTCTCAAGATTAGCTACCCTCGTCTTCCACTTCCGGTACATATCAGGTCTCGTCTTGAGTGATAAGTGTACATCGTTTGTGCTAGTACCCTTTACAACAGCAGAGCTATCCTACGACGTAGGAGTGACCTCTTGCTCGCGACACTATAAATCACGTGCAGTTGCATTATAGCCAAGTGGTTCAAGTCCACCTTCGTCCATCAGTCTTAGTCATCATCCTGTCCCGTCCCTGACGTCCGTGTCAACTTCAAGCGTTGACTCTCAGGTCAACACCACCCCCTGCCGTGACATCCGCAGCACAGCAAGAAAGGATGTTACTGCATGCATGAGATTTGTCTCTCAAGCTTATGTGGGTCGTATCAGTCTCATCGCAAGAGCCTGATGAGATCTTTAAGTATCAATATGCCATCCACGCATCCACCGGCATTATTTGTCGCATTGAATTCCAGGTAGCCACTGCACTCTTGATCTGCCACTTGCTCGGGGCATCCAATTTGACTCCTTGATGAAGTTCCAGATGGAGAGTTCGGTCGCCCGAGGTAGATTCGGTAGATTTGGCAAGGCGTTCAGAATCCCCATCATCTTTCAGGAAAAAGTCCGGTAGTTTTTCGTGCTTCAGATAGTTGGTGAGCACGTGCATCCTGAAAAAGCAATTGGCGAGTGAAATCTATCGCTTCGGCATGGCGCCAACCTCATCGGTGAACGTAGGAAGTCTTCTGGTGTAGCGGGGCGAAAGGACAACACGGGTGAATATGTCATCTGAGAACACAAGAAGCAAAAATGAGACTGTATGGAGAAAATACGCGCTAAAACCTACAGAGCATATGAAAACCTGACGAGTAAAGGCTCTTCAGCATTGTCAACCCACAAAGCATAGAAGAGAACGGACTATGTTGGCTAAATGCTCGCTGTTGTTGTCACTCCTCGAGCCAAAGTCATCCTGGAATACCCTACATTGGGGGAAAGAGTGGTATAGAGTCCTAAAAATGGCCCGGGAGCCGTCATTCTGCAGCACTCCAGCGAAGTTCTAGCAGACAAGCGATCAGGATCAGTTTCTCCAGGAACACCATTCGTACAGCGTGGCTTACTACGACGAGAATTCCACTAGTTTTGATTGAAGATGCGAGATGCCGCCAGAATTCGCTAGTGAAGAGTTCTGCCGGAACACTCCCTCCGGTAAAACAATCGTGAATGACGAGATCCACTGGCTCAACGCTGGTCGCTGCGTCATCGTCAATATGTCTGCTTCGCTCCGTAACGACTTTAACCGCATCTTCCAGTATCACTTCAGACGGCTGTTGGAGGTTGAGGTAGGTCCGAGTTGCATGGTAGACCGCGGGGTCTAGCTCTATGCGCGACATGTGAGCATTAGTACAGATACACGAGGACAACACCGGACATACCGATGACTCTGACTCGATAGCCATTCCGCATGAGGGAATCAGCTGTGATTCCAGCTCCTAGACCGCTGTGAATATGATTCAGCCCCACATACTTCGCAATGCATGGGATTCAAAGAATGCACATTATATCCGCTCTTGGCACCTATGTGACAGCAGATGAGACTGTTGAACTGTCATCTTGTGGCGAGATACTCACGTCAAGGTGAATTTCGTTGCTCAGTGCAAATCGTCCAACCTCTTGCAAAACGAATGTCGAAAAGATGCTGGAGGTATTCTCAGTGTATGATGTTTCTGTCTCAGGACTGCAAACACTCACGAATCACCAAACAACAGGCTTCCATCTTCGCGTTGCTTGATCCAACGCCCGCCTAAAAGGCTATGATCGCATCGCAAGAATCTGTAGCCTCCCGCCAGATTATCCCCAACAACAATTCGTCCCGTGATACTTTGGGTACTGTTGAGAATCCGGATATTTACCTTGGAGTATGAAACCGGAAAGGCTACATTGCGGTACCAGGATAAAAGCGAGAGTGCCAAAAGAGTGATATGTGCGATACATGACGTAGGAAATCGCTTCGCGGTCTTGTTTCCATAACTGTATCCACATAGGAGAAGAAGGCTAGAAGCAAGTACGAGCTACGGAGTCCAGGTCGATCAGTCAACGTTGCAGCACCGCTAATTGATGAAGAGAAGCTTTACCCCTTCGGTACCCGCATTCTCGCCGAAGCGGAAGGAGAATTTCGCGATCACAAAAGTGCGTGCTTTGCTTGCAGAACAAATAAATGCCACGGCTAAACCTCCTTTTAATACCATCGTGTTCCAGAGCGAATGTGGTTTTGCTGAGAATTTCCCGAGTCAGTCATGGAACTGATCGCAATCCTGATGATAAGCTCCTGAAGATAAACTATGTGCCTGACTCACAATGATGCGAACCCACAGAAGGGCTCCGAGTATCGTTGGCCCAGCCAATAGTCCGATCATTGCCCACAGAGATCCATGTAGAGCACCCGCATGGCTCAATAGTTTCGCCATTCGTCCAGCGGATAACGATGCTAATGTTAGGCTAGTTCCCATTGCATAACACATTGTCGACGCGTGTGTAAGGTCCGTTGGCAAAAGGCTGCATAGGGCGACACTGAGGACGAAGCAGTATTGAAGAGCGGGCGGTAGCTGCATTTCCAGCGGTATGCTACCAAAAAGAGGTCGAAGTAGCGTAGTAATGGTTTCGTGCAGAATGCCAAGGCTGACTGCTCCGACGAAGAGACAAGCGACTAAAAGACACATCGGATCAGAAATTGGATGTGTACACGGGCTGCAGCATTCTCACCTGTACGTAAACATTGGCTGATGTGTATCCCTTGCCTTCCCTTGTACGTCATCTTGCTCTCGGACTTGATGTGAGGCTGTATTGGTCAGGTGAAGCGCACAGCACGGCTAAAGATGTTGCTTCCAGCTAGGTCAATCGGGGAGACACTAGAGCCGCTGGGAACCCATATATGGCCGGATGGTCAATGCTACTCAGATTGCGCGGAACAAGCGGTCCACTTGAGGACAAAGGAATGCTCATCCATATATGGCCGGATTGTCAATGTTCCTCAGATTGCGCGGAACAAGCGATTCATTTGAGGACAAAGGAATGAGCAAAGGTCGCGGAAGAAAGGGAAGGTAAGGAATTATCCGCTCCTTTGCGGACCTTGTGAAATATGGGAGGAAGCATTCCGAAAGGACGTATGAAAGGGAGGGACTATGCCTGAAAGCTGTGTCGGAAATAGTGCTGTCAACGAGTACCAGGTACCGAGGGTATTGTCGAGAGCTGACGGTCGATCGTGCAATCGCGCTAGCTATCGTATAGGCCTCCGGTCAGTGATGTTGTTATGTGATGTATACCTGACTGTGGACCGAGACCGAGTTGCTGTAGACCGTCAGATGGCTAGCTAGTCGAGCTGGAGGTTGAAGCAGATCAAGGTGTCTTCAGAAGTTGAGCCAATCAGTAGGTGATTCAATAAAGAGAAAATCACATTAGGTACTTGGGCGCGTGTATTGTATACCTATGCGCCACCGGTTGCCCTGTTGATGCGGAGACGAGGCGAAAGAGTCGTTTGAGTCGAGGTCGTGTCTGTTGGAAACAGAAAGTAGCGAAACCGGAAAGGCGAAGAGTAGAAATGGTGAAACCAGAAAGTTGGGAACCAGGAAAGTGGTGGACCGGGAAACACGAAAGCTGGGAGGCGTGCGTTCAATGTTGGTGCCTCCAAGAGCGCGTAGCCCTGTCTGCGAGAATCCTGGCTCGCATCTGCTTGTATGCCCTGCGTATCGTAATATCACCCTCCCCCGGGGAAAGATGTGTCCCGCTTCGTCGAGTGTTCCTTGTTGTTCGTACCAAGTAAGGAGCTCTTGCTCCAACTGAGTGAGTGACGGCCAGAGTAGTTTCTTGGAAGGCCCGTCGCATCCATGGTTCTTGAGGTACGTTCGAACGTTTGATTTCGCTGCGCCGTTATGATTTGCGGTCGCCCTTGCTTGTTTCCAGTATGGCTTCAGGACAGGCGAGAGTCCTTCGAATTCTCCGTCAAGTTCCTCCGCCGTCCCCCGTATGTTCGTGGTGTCGTCGATGACGACGATGCAGTGGAGCTCCTTGGTTTGACCTACTCATTCGTGATCAAGTATGTCTTCCCGTGACAGCGTTCCATCCGCATTCCTGACCGGGTGGGCAGCTTCTTGGGGATGTAGTCATACGGCCGGATCGATGTTGTCGCCGACTATTTGACGGAAACCGGGTACGGGAACGTGGGCGATGTCGTTATGGACCGGCTGGTGGTCGAAGGGGATCTGAATGGGTTGAATGTGCAAACTTTACCGAAAGTTTATCAGAGGTTACATCAAAATCACTGAACCTTTGATTCGAGTCGAATGGTCCGACAAAGCGCAGAATGCATTCGACTCTCTCAAATCAGCATTCACGTCAGCATCGATTCTCACCCATTTCGATCGTCACCGACCCATCGTTCTCGAAACAGATGCTTCAGATTTCGCTCTCTCAGGTATCCTGTCTCATCCCGATCCTCATGAACCAATTGCCTTTTACTCTCGAGAATTCAATGACGCCGTGTGATGAATGACTTAGGTCCTAGCAAGCATCACCTGACTTCTAGGTATCAGCTGATGTCAGGTTATCAGCTGATCGAGCCCCTTCGGCTTACACAGCTGGCGGTGACGTCCGCCATCGGATCCGTTAGTTCCGAAGAGAGATTTGAACACGCGCGTGATTCGTGTCACGCGTCAATCAAAGTATCCGCAAGTGAAGTACTCGTACGAGTATTGTTTTTTCCCAACTCTGGTTAGCCTGTTAGATATATATATATAGCGAGCATCCAGACTCGATTCCCCTCTTGTATTCCGATTTGTTCTTCAGAGCTAGTTCGTATGTCAAAGCAGTCTCATGATTCCCTTCAGAAAATTATTCCCTCGATCGCAAGTTCGTCAAACTGGGGCCATGGCAAACGTACATGAAGGAAGGAAAATTCCCGCGGAGTTCGTGCCGAAACCGCTGATCAGCCCTCAACAAACGATTCTCAACATGGCATGCCTCGAAATTTCCGGAACAGCCCTGGCCGACATAATCCAGGTGCCATGCATGCAACGAGAGTGCGACCCCGTCTACCGCTTTCCAGAAGCACTCGAACACGACAGAAACCCGCCAGCGCGTCTCTATGTCTTGAGCGCCAGGGCTGGAGCCTTCATCGCGAGCCTGCGTGATACGACCCTTGGAGCGACGCCTAACCCTTCGTTGCAGCCCTTGGATGTTGACTCCTCGGCCGGAATCGACTGGATCACGGTCGTCAGTGGGGAGAAGTGGGTGTACTTGCTACCTCCCACGAAGCACAACCTGAAGCGATACAAGAAAGGTAAGTCGCGAGTCTTTGAGCCTTGACATGCATGTTGACAAATACTGGTGTATCTTGCAGCCGAAGGGAATTACCAGGGGTGGTCTTTTGTGGCTAGCCGACAACTGCGCAAAGACGCCTGTGGTAAAGATTGTTATAAAGGCCGATCAAAGCCTGAGAGTAGACGCACTCGTCTCTGACTGTTCGCTCTAGACATGCTGATCACTGGACCCGGCAGACTGTTCCCTTCCCGCTATATTCACGCTGTCGTAAGGAAGACCACTCGACGCCCGGATGATGCAGACCATGCTTTGCTACTTCACTTCACGCCAATCAATTCATTGGCGCTCGCAAGCGGTTGGATTGATGAATACAACATCGTTTCCCGTACGTACACAGTCTATCCCCTCGCCTGATCTGACCCAGTCTTGCACTCGCTTCTCGTAGAGACGGCGTGGAGGAGATACAAATTCGACGCCAAAACCCTGAGGTGGAACAGCTTTCCCCGATTCGAGCGCCTGTGTTGGTTGATGGCGGAGGGATAGTGGCTGAGGTGGAATGAGAAGACGGCGCGTCCGCCTTCGCGCGATTTCCTGCGCCGGATGCTCAGTTTGATGGATTTCGTGACGGACCAAGCGAGGCGGATTCGGTGAGATGTGTCCGCCAAGAGCCATCGTACGGCAACAGCAAGTCTGCCGCGGGGTTGGCGCCAGTTGTCACGGAAAGGTTCAGTAAACCCTTTTATAGTCATGTAGCTCTTGCGTGATACAACTCACCTGTCATGGAAAGGTTCAGTAAACCCTTGAGTGACCAGGTGCTCCATCTGCCTCGATGAGAGGCCAGCTCTATAGCCAAACCTCCGTGTCCTGCATGCCAGACTCCGGCATATTTTTCACTCGCGCTTACGCGCGCTTACATATTCCCATAACGAATCCCGATCAACTCCAAACGCCTTTACTCAACTTCCACACCAGTCGCCAACGGTCTCCGGGACGGCTGGATCCGTAAGGACGCGTTGGATTCGCTTCCGCCCGCCAATCCGCCAATCCGTCAATCCGCCAAACGCGCAACCGACCAGCTTCCGCTTTTCACTTTTCACTTTCTCGCCTTCGCCTTCGCCACTGGATCTCGCCACACAGAATAGCTATATATACAAGAGCTTCTGACATGTAGTAGACAGTCAGCTTAGAGGAGACACCCTTGTACACACTCCTTATCCATCACTCAACTCTCGTCACACCTCCTTCCTCTCCGAAAGGTCTAGCTACCCTTTCGAGCATTCAACCTTCATCAAGGTGCAAACTCTCCTTAAAGGTGGAACACATCTTAGTGCTACTGAATCTGGCTTTGGTATCGTGAGTGAGTCTTTCATCTCATACTCCCGAAACCCTTACATGGACTCCATCGGCAGCTTGGTCTTCGTGAACCATTGCACCGAAAGTCTCGGTCTCCGCTACGACGGCCCTCGGTGCGGCGGATTCTTCATACGCATGAACGTCTACGCAGTGAGAGAACCTTTTAATCATTGACGTACACTATCGGCATTTGTAGAGGTGAAACATAGATCAGAGGGAATGCTTTACCAGAAGGAGCATCCATGCTGCTACCTTGCGTGCCGCTGTCCCTTTCGGCAACGCGGCTCGAACCGGACGCAAGCTGTGTCTTGAGCTTCGTCTCCTTCTTCAGAAGCCTCCCTTGCAAACGCGCGTGCTGGCACGGCGAACAGATGGACCTGACTTGAAATGAGCATATACACAGTGTCACAGAGATACTTACCCTGGCCGCGCCGTTGATATCTGCCTGAGAGGCAATCTTCGTGATTGAAGACATCGGGTGCCTGCGCTGACCTGCGGGAGATGATATCATGCACGAGCGAACAGCAGCAATAATGTTGCCATGACATGGTGAAGGAAAGAGACCTGCCAGCATAGATGTGATCAGCTCAAATTACATGTAAGATCGGTGATCGACCACACGCGCAGCGGGGGTATATCAGCATGTACAGCGAAGAACGCAGCGGACCGTCAACCATACGGGCCGTTGACAAGAAAGAGGAAGGGAAGGGAAGGGAATGACATAGCAGGAGAGAATAGATAATGACACAGCTCATAATGACTGGCGAAGCGATGATGGGGCAAAAGTGTGGGACATGCTGGAGACAAGCACGATGCATATGAAAAGCGACGCAGCGACAGGTTCACGCTTCCCGCTGCGCAGCTCGCGAACAAAGCGATCGAAACTCCGCGGACTGAGCTGATGTTTCCGATTCTGGGTATTGCACCCAACTCTCGGATTGAAAAAAATCAGCCCCAAAGGAAAACACAAAACCTTGCATTTTCCTTCGGGGGATCCAGCAGATTTCGAACCTGCGACCTCTACGAACACGCGACGCAAGCATCACTGTAACCCAGGGCTCTACCACTGAGCTATAAACCCTTGTAATATCTGTGATGACGTCTTCGTTAGACAACGGTTTGCGACTGCCCAAGGAATGCTGTCACAAACGGTTCCCGACCTCCGGATATGTCTCTTATCGCGAACCGGAACCGGTTGTGCACCGGGATGAGAGAAATTATTGGCATATTCGATGCACCTTATATACCCCGGGGTTTGAAACGTTGTTTCTTGGGCGTTGACCACGTCCCTGTGGTAGCGCAGACCGGTAGACAGAAAGCTCGACGTCAGAGACGCAGAGTACTACGGACCTGCGGAAGAACTTTCAAGGTACGAGTCGATCGGTTTCTCAAACAAGTTGCCGATGAAAGCTTACCTGATCGGCACTCCATATCTGTCGCATTCGTCGTGCAATGATTGGATGGTGATCCGTGGCTATCCTCAGATAGTTGTCAATCCAGACTTTGTAGTCTCCTCGATAAAATTCCAGGGACTCCACAGTGTCAAGAAACCACTTCAGAATCCATTCCGAGGACTCACAGAGGGATATCGTGTGTTGAAGCTGCTGCATCTCTTCTTGAGATAGGTTTTCTCCTTCTTTGTCGATATTTATTTGTGCCGCCTCTGCCTCTCCCTTGAGTTCGAAGTGATGCTGCATTTGTAGGAATCAATCACCGGAAGGGAACAGCGACGCATGTCTGGAGGTTACTTTGAACTTACGCGTGGAGTATCAATGCGACATAGTCCGGAGGGCACATAGGCTGGTGCGACTGCCCGGCGAAAGTCCTGGAGGCGGATCTGGACCCTGACTGTTGTGAATTGATCACAGTCGAGAGTGCTCACACAGAGCGTGTAGCTCTTGGCTCGTGAACTCCATGTAGTTGAGTAACAACGTTGCTTGATCCTGGCCAGCTGATCTGGACCGATGCCTGAGATTTGGTGGTATTCCATCCAGGCGAGTTGCCACGCGTACACAAAGGAGCACTACCATAAGAGTGCGATCAGCATAAGCTCTAAGACCAACGAGGCGGCCAGACTTTACTTGAATAGTGTAATGTTTTTGCGCTACATGTGGATTCAGCATAGTAATCTACTCGGCAGCATGAGGGCCTTCGTCATCTGGCTATCGCACGTAAATACTGACTACCGAAAGTGCGGACGCACCTGCTGGGGGGAGTCAGCACTCCCGCAAGGTCGACTCGGGGACCTCAGCGCTCAAATTTCCCATAGTGCGTATGATAGCCTAGTAACTCGAAAAAGCCTTCTAACACTGTTACCTAACAATGTTACCTTATGGCATCCAGTACAGTAGAAACTCCAGTCTAGCTAAGCCAAATCCTCGATGGCCTGTCTCGTGCTCGAAGCCAGCTCAAACGATTGCCAAACAGTCCAAAACTTTGACACATGGTCCAAAGGTTCGACACGCGGTTGAATGGTTTAACACGCAGTCCAAAGTTTTGACACGCGGTCCAACGTTTTGACATACGGTCCAAAACTTTTCACCTGGCCCAAACCTTCGCCCCTTGGGACAAACCTTTGTACCAGCGTCTGGCTGAGCTTTGCCTCGATTCAGGATACGTATATATAACGGGCTTTCAGCCCTTTGTAATAGCCTCATGACTATGAATTCACCCTTTGATTTGCCTTAATTCACGAAGCTACCCTGAGTGCAAGACTTTCTCAGGACTAGCTACCCTTCGTCTTCCACTTCCGGTACATATCTGAGTCCTGTTTTGAGTAATAAGAGTACATCGCTTGTGCTAGTACCCTCTACAACGGCGGTGCTATCCTGCGGAGCAGGGGTGACCACTTACCCGCGACACTAGCTACCGTTGAGTCATCGAGGTCAATCATCAAGATAACAGGCAAAGTCGCTAAGACAGGTGGGTATTACATAACCACTGCGTAGTCCCTCGACAAAAAGCCAAGTCAAGCAGGTAACATCACGAGTCTCTGCGAGTTGAACTTGGGAAAACCCTGATCTTGCGATTGAGTAAAGTTCCTCTCGCAGAAGGTGACTTGCCGCTTAACACAAAGGCGGGAGAAAGACGAAGACGAAGCCGAAGGGTGAGACTGACACCCTTGCTGAGCGGAATGGCTGGGCGAGAGATTGCTGTAAGGGGCTGACTTGTTGACTCGGTAAGGATATGATGGTCAGCACATCTTATGCACGCGACTTGTTTGTCATGTAGCTTGCAAGACGCGTCCCGAAGTTGAAGTGACGAATCCTGCCCCGCAAAGTCTATCTATTCTAGAGATCATCTTCATACTCCGCTTATTCACCTCATTCAGTACACATCTGCCATCCACAACCCTGCCCAAAATCTCCACCGAGAAATCATCAAAAAGCAAGAAGCCTTTTACGGAAAAGCAAGCGGAAGACGCGTTGAAGGCAGAATGTGTAAAAGACTAGCTACGTTGTATATCAATAGAATAGCGATGCGACTATCTACCAATGAATACAGAGCGAGTTCTTGAGTGGGTTCCGTCAACTGATGTTAAGCTTGCGATGATATCGAGTGTAGCGGGTGAATGAAGGCGGGGTGAGTAGGCAAGGGCGCTTGATATAGGGGATAGGGAGATAAAAGGGATGGGAAGGGGAGGAAGGGATAGGAAGGGATATGGATGGATAGGAGGTGTGATCAAGCGTGTTTCATAAAGGCATAGGGCGAGAATGATTACAACTTGGCTAGCTATATATACCTGTTCGGCTCCCAGGGCGGTGGCGTATCTACCTAAGGAGCACAGGGGAACACAAACACATGTGTTCCGATACATATCACGTGCCTGAACACAACACAATGTGYTGTGTTTTCCAAACACAAAGGTTTGTGTTTTTKKYMA